>JALHAQ010000210.1:0-11051 GCA_023838395.1 Holcopasites calliopsidis
TATGTATGTATTTGGCGCGTTGTTCCATGTACTAGAGGGGTGTCGTTATGTAATCGACGCACGCTGTCATATACTGGACAGCCGTATGTATGTACTAGGCGCACGGATGTATGTACTGGACGAGCGTGTGTATGTACAGAACGCGCATTTCTATGTGCATGACGCGCGATTCTATGTACCTGACGGGCGTATGTATGTACTAGGCGCCCGGATGTATGTACTGGACGGGCGTATGTATGTACAGAACGCGCATTTCTATGTGCATGACACGCGATCCTATATACCTGACGGGCGTATGTATGTACTAGGCGCCCGGATGTATGTACTGGACGGGCGTATGTATGTACAGAACGCGCATTTCTATGTGCATGACGCGCGATTCTATATACCTGACGGGCGTATGTATGTACTAGGCGCCCGGATGTATGTGCTGGACGAGCGTATGTATGTACAGAACGCGCATTTCTATGTGCATGACGCGAGATTCTATATACCTGACGGGCGTATGTATGTACTAGGCGCCCGGATGTATGTGCTGGACGAGCGTATGTATGTACAGAACGCGCATTTCTATGTGCATGACGCGAGATTCTATATACCTGACGGGCGTATGTATGTACTAGGCGCCCGGATGTATGTACTGGACGGGCGTATGTATGTACAGAACGCGCTTTTCTATGTGCATGACGCGCGATTCTATATACCTGACGGGCGTATGTATGTACTAGGCGCCCGGATGTATGTACTGGACGGGCGTATGTATGTACAGAACGTGCATTTCTATGTGCATGACGCCCGATTCTATATACATGACGGACGTATGTATGTACTAGGCGCCCGGATGTATGTACTGGACGGCCGTACGTATGTACAGAACGCGAATATCTGTGTACATGACGCGCGATTCTATATACCTGACGGGCGTATGTATGAACTAGGCGCCCGGATGTATGTACTGGACGAGCGTATGTATGTACAGAACGCGCATTTCTATGTGCATGACGCGCGATTCTATATACCTGACGGGCGTATGTATGTACTAGGCGCCCGGATGTATGTACTGGACGGGCGTATGTATCTACAGAACGCGCATTTCTATGTGCATGACGCGCGATTCTATATACCTGACGGGCGTATGTATGTACTAGGCGCCCGGATGTATGTACTGGACGGGCGTATGTATGTACAGAACGCGCATTTCTATGTGCATGACGCGCGATTCTATATACCTGACGGGCGTATGTATGTATTTGGCGCGTTGTTTCATGTTCTAGAGGGGTGTCGTTATGTAATCGACGCATGCTGTCATATACTGGACAGGCCTATGTATGTATTAGACGCCCGGATGCATGTACTGGACGGGCGTATGTATGTACAGAACGCGCTTTGCTATGTACATGACGCGCGATGCTATGTCCCGGACGGCCGTATGTATGTATTTGGCGCGTTGTTCCATGTACTAGAGGGGTGTCGTTATGTAATCGACGCACGCTGTCATATACTGGACAGCCGTATGTATGTACTAGGCGCACGGATGTATGTACTGGACGGGCGTACGTATGTACAGAACGCGCATTTCTGTGTACATGACGCGCGATGCTATGTCCCGGGCGGGCGTATGTATGTATTTGGCGCGTTGTTCCATGTACTAGAGGGGTGTCGTTATGTAATCGACGCGCGCTGTCATATACTGGACAGGCGTATGTATGTACTAGGCGCCCGGATGTATGTACTGGACGGCCGTACGTATGTACAGAACGCGCATTTCTGTGTACATGACGCGCGATTCTGTATACCTGACGGAAGTATGTATGTACTAGGCGCCCGGATGTATGTACTGGACGAGCGTATGTATGTACAGAACGCGCATTTCTATGTGCATGACGCGAGATTCTATATACCTGACGGGCGTATGTATGTACTAGGCGCCCGGATGTATGTACTGGACGGGCGTATGTATGTACAGAACGCGCATTTCTATGTGCATGACGCGCGATTCTATATACCTGACGGGCGTATGTATGTACTAGGCGCCCGGATGTATGTACTGGACAGGCGTATGTATGTACAGAACGTGCATTTCTATGTGCATGACGCCCGATTCTATATACATGACGGACGTATGTATGTACTAGGCGCCCGGATGTATGTACTGGACGGCCGTACGTATGTACAGAACGCGAATATCTGTGTACATGACGCGCGATTCTATATACCTGACGGGCGTATGTATGTACTAGGCGCCCGGATGTATGTACTGGACGAGCGTATGTATGTACAGAACGCGCATTGCTATGTGCATGACGCGCGATTCTATATACCTGACGGGCGTATGTATGTACTAGGCGCCCGGATGTATGTACTGGACGGGCGTATGTATGTACAGAACGCGCATTTCTATGTGCATGACGCGCGATTCTATATACCTGACGGAAGTATGTATGTACTAGGCGCCCGGATGTATGTACTGGACGGGCGTATGTATGTACAGAACGCGCATTTCTATGTGCATGACGCGCGATTCTATATACCCGACGGGCGTATGTATGTACTAGGCGCCCGGATGTATGTACTGGACGAGCGTATGTATGTACAGAACGCGCATTTCTATGTGCATGACGCGAGATTCTATATACCTGACGGGCGTATGTATGTACTAGGCGCCCGGATGTATGTACTGGACAGGCGTATGTATGTACAGAACGCGCATTTCTATGTGCATGACGCGCGATTCTATATACCTGACGGGCGTATGTATGTACTAGGCGCCCGGATGTATGTACTGGACGGGCGTATGTATGTACAGAACGTGCATTTCTATGTGCATGACGCCCGATTCTATATACATGACGGACGTATGTATGTACTAGGCGCCCGGATGTATGTACTGGACGGCCGTACGTATGTACAGAACGCGAATATCTGTGTACATGACGCGCGATTCTATATACATGACGGGCGTATGTATATACTAGGCGCCCGTACGTATATACTGGACGGCCGTACGTATGTACAGAACGCGCATTTGTATGTGCATGACGCGCGATTCTATATACCTGACGGACGTATGTATGTATTTGGCGCGTTGTTCCATGTACTAGAGGGGTGTCGTAATATAATCGACGCACAATTCGATGTACTCGACAGGCGTATGTATGTACCAGGCGCCCGGATGCATGTACTGGACGGGCGTACGTATGTACAGAACGCGCATTTCTGTGTACATGACGCGCGATGCTATGTCCCGGGCGGGCGTATGTATGTATTTGGCGCGTTGTTGCATGTACTAGAGGGGTGTCGTTATGTAATCGACGCGCGCTGTCATATACTGGACAGGCCTATGTATGTATTAGACGCCCGGATGCATGTACTGGACGGGCGTATGTATGTACAGAACGCGCATTTCTATGTGCATGACGCGCGATTCTATATACCTGACGGGCGTATGTATGTACTAGGCGCCCGGATGTATGTACTGGACGGGCGTATGTATGTACAGAACGCGCATTTCTATGTGCATGACGCGCGATTCTATATACCTGACGGGCGTATGTATGTACTAGGCGCCCGGATGTATGTACTGGACGGGCGTATGTATGTACAGAACGCGCATTTCTATGTGCATGACGCGCGATTCTATATACCTGACGGGCGTATGTATGTACTAGGCGCCCGGATGCATGTACTGGACGTCCGTACGTATGTACAGAACGCGTATTTCTGTGTACATGCCGCGCGATTCTATATACCTGACGGGCGTATGTATGTATTTGGCGCGTTGTTCCATGTACTAGAGGGGTGTCGTTATGTAATCGACGCACGCTTCCATGTACTCGACGGGCGTATGTATGTACCAGGCGCCCGGATGCATGTACTGGACGTCCGTACGTATGTACAGAACGCGTATTTTTGTGTACATGCCGCGCGATTCTATATACCTGACGGGCGTATGTACATACTAGGCGCCCGTACGTATATACTGGACGGCCGTACGTATGTACAGAACGCGCATTTGTATGTGCATGACGCGCGATTCTATATATCTGACGGACGTATGTATGAATTTGGCGCGTTGTTTCATGTTCTAGAGGGGTGTCGTTATGTAATCGACGCACGCTGTCATATACTGGACAGGCCTATGTATGTATTAGACGCCCGGATGCATGTACTGGACGGGCGTATGTATGTACAGAACGCGCATTGCTATGTACATGACGCGCGATGCTATGTCCCGGACGGCCGTATGTATGT
Organism: Holcopasites calliopsidis; assembly: GCA_023838395.1. Classification (NCBI taxonomy): domain Eukaryota; kingdom Metazoa; phylum Arthropoda; class Insecta; order Hymenoptera; family Apidae; genus Holcopasites; species Holcopasites calliopsidis. The sequence goes on from JALHAQ010000210.1 coordinate 4,252, forward strand.
ATTTGGCGCGTTGTTCCATGTACTAGAGGGGTGTCGTTATGTAATCGACGCGCGCTGTCATATACTGGACAGGCGTATGTATGTACTAGGCGCCCGGATGTATGTACTGGACGGCCGTACGTATGTACAGAACGCGCATTTCTGTGTACATGACGCGCGATTCTATATACCTGACGGAAGTATGTATGTAGTAGGCGCCCGGATGTATGTACTGGACGGGCGTATGTATGTACAGAACGCGCATTTCTATGTGCATGACGCGCGATTCTATATACCTGACGGGCGTATGTATGTACTAGGCGCCCGGATGTATGTACTGGACGAGCGTATGTATGTACAGAACGCGCATTTCTATGTGCATGACGCGAGATTCTATATACCTGACGGGCGTATGTATGTACTAGGCGCCCGGATGTATGTACTGGACGGGCGTATGTATGTACAGAACGCGCATTTCTATGTGCATGACGCGCGATTCTATATACCTGACGGGCGTATGTATGTACTAGGCGCCCGGATGTATGTACTGGACAGGCGTATGTATGTACAGAACGTGCATTTCTATGTGCATGACGCCCGATTCTATATACATGACGGACGTATGTATGTACTAGGCGCCCGGATGTATGTACTGGACGGCCGTACGTATGTACAGAACGCGAATATCTGTGTACTTGACGCGCGATTCTATATACCTGACGGGCGTATGTATGTACTAGGCGCCCGGATGTATGTACTGGACAGGCGTATGTATGTACAGAACGTGCATTTCTATGTGCATGACGCCCGATTCTATATACATGACGGACGTATGTATGTACTAGGCGCCCGGATGTATGTACTGGACGGCCGTACGTATGTACAGAACGCGAATATCTGTGTACATGACGCGCGATTCTATATACCTGACGGGCGTATGTATGTACTAGGCGCCCGGATGTATGTACTGGACGAGCGTATGTATGTACAGAACGCGCATTTCTATGTGCATGACGCGTGATTCTATATACCTGACGGGCGTATGTATGTACTAGGCGCCCGGATGTATGTACTGGACGGGCGTATGTATGTACAGAACGCGCATTTCTATGTGCATGACGCGCGATTCTATATACCTGACGGGCGTATGTATGTACTAGGCGCCCGGATGTATGTACTGGACGGGCGTATGTATGTACAGAACGCGCATTTCTATGTACATGACGCGCGATTCTATATACCTGACGGGCGTATGTATGTATTTGGCGCGTTGTTTCATGTTCTAGAGGGGTGTCGTTATGTAATCGACGCATGCTGTCATATACTGGACAGGCCTATGTATGTATTAGACGCCCGGATGCATGTACTGGACGGGCGTATGTATGTACAGAACGCGCTTTGCTATGTACATGACGCGCGATGCTATGTCCCGGACGGCCGTATGTATGTATTTGGCGCGTTGTTCCATGTACTAGAGGGGTGTCGTTATGTAATCGACGCACGCTGTCATATACTGGACAGCCGTATGTATGTACTAGGCGCACGGATGTATGTACTGGACGGGCGTACGTATGTACAGAACGCGCATTTCTGTGTACATGACGCGCGATGCTATGTCCCGGGCGGGCGTATGTATGTATTTGGCGCGTTGTTCCATGTACTAGAGGGGTGTCGTTATGTAATCGACGCGCGCTGTCATATACTGGACAGGCGTATGTATGTACTAGGCGCCCGGATGTATGTACTGGACGGCCGTACGTATGTACAGAACGCGCATTTCTGTGTACATGACGCGCGATTCTGTATACCTGACGGAAGTATGTATGTACTAGGCGCCCGGATGTATGTACTGGACGAGCGTATGTATGTACAGAACGCGCATTTCTATGTGCATGACGCGAGATTCTATATACCTGACGGGCGTATGTATGTACTAGGCGCCCGGATGTATGTACTGGACGGGCGTATGTATGTACAGAACGCGCATTTCTATGTGCATGACGCGCGATTCTATATACCTGACGGGCGTATGTATGTACTAGGCGCCCGGATGTATGTACTGGACAGGCGTATGTATGTACAGAACGTGCATTTCTATGTGCATGACGCCCGATTCTATATACATGACGGACGTATGTATGTACTAGGCGCCCGGATGTATGTACTGGACGGCCGTACGTATGTACAGAACGCGAATATCTGTGTACATGACGCGCGATTCTATATACCTGACGGGCGTATGTATGTACTAGGCGCCCGGATGTATGTACTGGACGAGCGTATGTATGTACAGAACGCGCATTGCTATGTGCATGACGCGCGATTCTATATACCTGACGGGCGTATGTATGTACTAGGCGCCCGGATGTATGTACTGGACGGGCGTATGTATGTACAGAACGCGCATTTCTATGTGCATGACGCGCGATTCTATATACCTGACGGGCGTATGTATGTACTAGGCGCCCGGATGTATGTACTGGACGGGCGTATGTATGTACAGAACGTGCATTTCTATGTGCATGACGCCCGATTCTATATACATGACGGACGTATGTATGCACTAGGCGCCCGGATGTATGTACTGGACGGCCGTACGTATGTACAGAACGCGAATATCTGTGTACATGACGCGCGATTCTATATACCTGACGGGCGTATGTATATACTAGGCGCCCGTACGTATATACTGGACGGCCGTACGTATGTACAGAACGCGCATTTGTATGTGCATGACGCGCGATTCTATATACCTGACGGACGTATGTATGTATTTGGCGCGTTGTTCCATGTACTAGAGGGGTGTCGTAATATAATCGACGCACAATTCGATGTACTCGACAGGCGTATGTATGTACCAGGCGCCCGGATGCATGTACTGGACGGGCGTACGTATGTACAGAACGCGCATTTCTGTGTACATGACGCGCGATTCTATATATCTGACGGACGTATGTATGAATTTGGCGCGTTGTTTCATGTTCTAGAGGGGTGTCGTTATGTAATCGACGCACGCTGTCATATACTGGACAGGCCTATGTATGTATTAGACGCCCGGATGCATGTACTGGACGGGCGTATGTATGTACAGAACGCGCATTGCTATGTACATGACGCGCGATGCTATGTCCCGGACGGCCGTATGTATGTATTTGGCGCGTTGTTCCATGTACTAGAGGGGTGTCGTTATGTAATCGACGCGCGCTGTCATATACTGGACAGGCGTATGTATGTACTAGGCGCCCGGATGTATGTACTGGACGGCCGTACGTATGTACAGAACGCGCATTTCTGTGTACATGACGCGCGATTCTATATACCTGACGGAAGTATGTATGTAGTAGGCGCCCGGATGTATGTACTGGACGGGCGTATGTATGTACAGAACGCGCATTTCTATGTGCATGACGCGCGATTCTATATACCTGACGGGCGTATGTATGTACTAGGCGCCCGGATGTATGTACTGGACGAGCGTATGTATGTACAGAACGCGCATTTCTATGTGCATGACGCGAGATTCTGTATACCTGACGGGCGTATGTATGTACTAGGCGCCCGGATGTATGTACTGGACGGGCGTATGTATGTACAGAACGCGCATTTCTATGTGCATGACGCGCGATTCTATATACCTGACGGGCGTATGTATGTACTAGGCGCCCGGATGTATGTACTGGACGGCCGTACGTATGTACAGAACGCGAATATCTGTGTACTTGACGCGCGATTCTATATACCTGACGGGCGTATGTATGTACTAGGCGCCCGGATGTATGTACTGGACAGGCGTATGTATGTACAGAACGTGCATTTCTATGTGCATGACGCCCGATTCTATATACATGACGGACGTATGTATGTACTAGGCGCCCGGATGTATGTACTGGACGGCCGTACGTATGTACAGAACGCGAATATCTGTGTACATGACGCGCGATTCTATATACCTGACGGGCGTATGTATGTACTAGGCGCCCGGATGTATGTACTGGACGAGCGTATGTATGTACAGAACGCGCATTTCTATGTGCATGACGCGCGATTCTATATACCTGACGGGCGTATGTATGTACTAGGCGCCCGGATGTATGTACTGGACGGGCGTATGTATGTACAGAACGCGCATTTCTATGTGCATGACGCGCGATTCTATATACCTGACGGGCGTATGTATGTACTAGGCGCCCGGATGTATGTACTGGACGGGCGTATGTATGTACAGAACGCGCATTTCTATGTACATGACGCGCGATTCTATATACCTGACGGGCGTATGTATGTATTTGGCGCGTTGTTTCATGTTCTAGAGGGGTGTCGTTATGTAATCGACGCATGCTGTCATATACTGGACAGGCCTATGTATGTATTAGACGCCCGGATGCATGTACTGGACGGGCGTATGTATGTACAGAACGCGCTTTGCTATGTACATGACGCGCGATGCTATGTCCCGGACGGCCGTATGTATGTATTTGGCGCGTTGTTCCATGTACTAGAGGGGTGTCGTTATGTAATCGACGCACGCTGTCATATACTGGACAGCCGTATGTATGTACTAGGCGCACGGATGTATGTACTGGACGGGCGTACGTATGTACAGAACGCGCATTTCTGTGTACATGACGCGCGATGCTATGTCCCGGGCGGGCGTATGTATGTATTTGGCGCGTTGTTCCATGTACTAGAGGGGTGTCGTTATGTAATCGACGCGCGCTGTCATATACTGGACAGGCGTATGTATGTACTAGGCGCCCGGATGTATGTACTGGACGGCCGTACGTATGTACAGAACGCGCATTTCTGTGTACATGACGCGCGATTCTGTATACCTGACGGAAGTATGTATGTACTAGGCGCCCGGATGTATGTACTGGACGAGCGTATGTATGTACAGAACGCGCATTTCTATGTGCATGACGCGAGATTCTATATACCTGACGGGCGTATGTATGTACTAGGCGCCCGGATGTATGTACTGGACGGGCGTATGTATGTACAGAACGCGCATTTCTATGTGCATGACGCGCGATTCTATATACCTGACGGGCGTATGTATGTACTAGGCGCCCGGATGTATGTACTGGACAGGCGTATGTATGTACAGAACGTGCATTTCTATGTGCATGACGCCCGATTCTATATACATGACGGACGTATGTATGTACTAGGCGCCCGGATGTATGTACTGGACGGCCGTACGTATGTACAGAACGCGAATATCTGTGTACATGACGCGCGATTCTATATACCTGACGGGCGTATGTATGTACTAGGCGCCCGGATGTATGTACTGGACGAGCGTATGTATGTACAGAACGCGCATTGCTATGTGCATGACGCGCGATTCTATATACCTGACGGGCGTATGTATGTACTAGGCGCCCGGATGTATGTACTGGACGGGCGTATGTATGTACAGAACGCGCATTTCTATGTGCATGACGCGCGATTCTATATACCTGACGGAAGTATGTATGTACTAGGCGCCCGGATGTATGTACTGGACGGGCGTATGTATGTACAGAACGCGCATTTCTATGTGCATGACGCGCGATTCTATATACCTGACGGGCGTATGTATGTACTAGGCGCCCGGATGTATGTACTGGACGAGCGTATGTATGTACAGAACGCGCATTTCTATGTGCATGACGCGAGATTCTATATACCTGACGGGCGTATGTATGTACTAGGCGCCCGGATGTATGTACTGGACAGGCGTATGTATGTACAGAACGCGCATTTCTATGTGCATGACGCGCGATTCTATATACCTGACGGGCGTATGTATGTACTAGGCGCCCGGATGTATGTACTGGACGGGCGTATGTATGTACAGAACGTGCATTTCTATGTGCATGACGCCCGATTCTATATACATGACGGACGTATGTATGTACTAGGCGCCCGGATGTATGTACTGGACGGCCGTACGTATGTACAGAACGCGAATATCTGTGTACATGACGCGCGATTCTATATACCTGACGGGCGTATGTATATACTAGGCGCCCGTACGTATATACTGGACGGCCGTACGTATGTACAGAACGCGCATTTGTATGTGCATGACGCGCGATTCTATATACCTGACGGACGTATGTATGTATTTGGCGCGTTGTTCCATGTACTAGAGGGGTGTCGTAATATAATCGACGCACAATTCGATGTACTCGACAGGCGTATGTATGTACCAGGCGCCCGGATGCATGTACTGGACGGGCGTACGTATGTACAGAACGCGCATTTCTGTGTACATGACGCGCGATTCTATATATCTGACGGACGTATGTATGAATTTGGCGCGTTGTTTCATGTTCTAGAGGGGTGTCGTTATGTAATCGACGCACGCTGTCATATACTGGACAGGCCTATGTATGTATTAGACGCCCGGATGCATGTACTGGACGGGCGTATGTATGTACAGAACGCGCATTGCTATGTACATGACGCGCGATGCTATGTCCCGGACGGCCGTATGTATGTATTTGGCGCGTTGTTCCATGTACTAGAGGGGTGTCGTTATGTAATCGACGCACGCTGTCATATACTGGACAGCCGTATGTATGTACTAGGCGCACGGATGTATGTACTGGACGGGCGTACGTATGTACAGAACGCGCATTTCTGTGTACATGACGCGCGATGCTATGTCCCGGGCGGGCGTATGTATGTATTTGGCGCGTTGTTGCATGTACTAGAGGGGTGTCGTTGTGTAATCGACGCGCGCTGTCATATACTGGACAGGCCTATGTATGTATTAGACGCCCGGATGCATGTACTGGACGGGCGTATGTATGTACAGAACGCGCATTTCT
>JALHAQ010000211.1:0-11047 GCA_023838395.1 Holcopasites calliopsidis
GCTCCCCGGATCCATCCCAACCGCCCCCGCCGCCCCCGGATCAATTCGAAGCGCCCGCCGCTCCCCGGTTCCATCCTAACCTCCCCGCCGCCCCCGGATCCATCCGAACCTCCCCCGCCGCTCCCCGGATCCTTCCGAAGCTCCCAGCCGACCCCCGGACCCGTCCGAACCTCCCCGCCGCCCCGGACCGATCCGAACCGCCCAGCCGCCCCCCGGATCCAACCGAACCGCCCCCGCCACCCCCGGATCAAACCGAACCTCCCCGCCGCCCCCGGATCCAACCGAACCTCCCCGCCTCCCCGAATCCGCCACAATCGCCTTGCCGACAAGCGGCGCGGGGATCAGTGCGGTCCGGGTTGCGGGGAGGTTCGGTTGGGTCCGGGGGCGGCGGGGAGGTTCGGTTTGATCCGGGGGCGGCGGGGGCGGTTCGGTTGGATCCGGGGGGCGGCTGGGCGGTTCGGATCGGTCCGGGGCGGCGGGGAGGTTCGGACGGGTCAGGGGGGCGGCTGGAAGCTTCGGAAGGATCCGGGGAGCGGCGGGGGAGGTTCGGATGGATCCGGGGGCGGCGGGGTGATTAGGATGGAACCGGGGAGCGGCGGGCGCTTCGAATTGATCCGGGGGCGGCGGGGGCGGTTGGGATGGATCCGGGGAGCGGCGGGGGCGGTTGGGATGCATTCGGGGGTGGCGGGGCGGTTCGGTTGAATCCGGGGGCGTCGGAGAGGTTGGGATAGGTCCGGGGGCGGCGGGGGTGGTTCGGATGGATCCGGGGGCGGCGGGGCGGTTCGGGTGGATCCTGGGGGCGGCGGGGCGGTTCGGGTGGATCCTGGGGGCGGCGGGGCGGTTCGGATGAATCCGGGGGCGGCGGGGGCGGTTAGGATAGATCTGGGTGCTACTGAGAGGTCAGAATAGACCCGGCAGGCCACTGCGAGGTTCGGATGGATCGGGGTGGCGGCTGGAAAATTCGGAAGGATCTGGGGGCGGTGTGTAGGTGCGTATGGGGTGGGTGTATTGGAATTAACCTCGCGCGCGCGCGCACGCGCGAGTACATCAAAATTATCCTCGCGCGCGCGCGCGCGTGTACGCATAGCCTCGCGCGCCTATGCGATGAAGCTAGCCTCGCGCGCGCATACATGCGACAGTACAAACCCCGTGCGCAATACAGAAAATGTGCTACTAATGCAGCCGCGGAGACTGTCGCTGCTTACGTGAGACTAACCTCGTCGCTTTGACATAACTAACCTAAGCTAATTGCAAGCACGACGCATGTGCTTATTGGCAAATATCGACAAATGAATGCATTATCGCCTTACGTTAAGTACTATTCGATAGTGTGTGCCCTTATATAGTTCCTGTAAGAATCGGAAATATCAAGGTATGTTATATTAAGTATGTGTAGCACAAGAATGCAATAGGGTTACCTGCTCTTAGGACTAATACTTTAGGCTTGCACGTCAAAGGATAGTGATAGTGGAATAGGAGAGACAAAGGACCAATGATTCGATAGCAGAAAGCAAAATCGCAACGTAGGATAGCCAAGCGAAATCGTGAAATAGCATGGCCAATCAAAATCGTGAAGACTAATGGTCAATCAGAATCGTGAAGTAGAGTTAATAGTTAAAATCGCAAAGTAGATTGACTAAGTAGAAGCGAGAACTAAATTCATTAAGAGCGAAGCCTAAATTCAATAAGTATAAGCGAAGACTAAATTCAATAAGTATAAGCGAAGACTAAATTCAATAAGTATAAGCGAAGACTAAATTCAATAAGTATAAGCGAAGACTAAATTCAATAAGTAAAAGCGAAGACTAAATTCAATAAGTAAAAGCGAAGACTAAATTCAAGAAGTAAAATCGCAAACTAAATTCAAGAAGTAAAATCGCAAACTAAATTCAAGAAGTAAAATCGCAAACTAAATTCAAGAAGTAAAATCGCAAACTAAATTCAAGAAGTAAAACCGAAAACTAAATTCAAGTAAAATCGCAAACTAAATTCAAGAAGTAAAACCGAAAACTAAATTCAAGGAAAATCGCAAACTAAATTCAAGAAGTAAAACCGAAAACTAAATTCAAGTAAAATCGCAAACTAAATTCAAGAAGTAAAACCGAAAACTAAATTCAAGTAAAATCGCAAACTAAATTCAAGAAGTAAAATCGCAAACTAAATTCAAGTATAAGCGAAAACTAAATTCAATAAGTAAAATCGCGAACTAAATTCAAGAAGTAAAATCGCGAACTAAATTCAAGAAGTAAAATCGCAAACTAAATTCAAGAAGTAAAATCGCAAACTAAATTCAAGAAGTAAAATCGCAAACTAAATTCAAGAAGTAAAATCGCAAACTAAATTCAAGAAGTAAAATCGCAAACTAAATTCAAGAAGTAAAATCGCAAACTAAATTCAAGAAGTAAAATCGCAAACTAAATTCAAGTAAAAGCGAAAACTAAATTCAATAAGTAAAATCGCGAACTAAATTCAGTAAGTAAAATCATAACTCTAAACAAAAATCGCGAAGTAAACTTACCAAGTAAAACCATGGAGTGACCACACGAAATCCCGAAGTAGACTTACCAAGTAGAATCGTAGAGTGACAACACAAAACGCCGAAGCAGGTTGACCATTTAAAATCTCGAAGCGGAGTAACAAAGTACAATCGCAAATTACATTGACCAAGTGAGAGCACGAATTAGTTTGACCAAGTGAGAGCACGAATTAGTTTGACCAAGTGAGAGCACGAATTAGTTTGACCAAGTAAAATCACGAACTAGATTCATTAAGCAAAATAACGAACTAGATTCATTAAGCAAAATAACGAATTAGATTCATTAAGCAAAATAACGAATTAGATTCATTAAGCAAAATAACGAATTAGATTCATTAAGCAAAATCACGAATTAGATTCATTAAGCAAAATCACGAATTAGATTGACCAAGCAAAATCACGAATTAGATTGACCAAGCAAAATCACGAATTAGATTGACCAAGCAAAATCACGAATTAGATTGACCAAGTAAAATCGCGAATAAATCCAACGAAATCCTGAAGTGAACAAGTAATATCGCCAAATAGAGTGAGTAAGCAAAATCGCAAATGAGTCCAAACAAAAAGTACAAGAAGAGAAAGCAAAATCTGTAAGGGAGAGCAAAGTCTGTAAGGAAAAGCAAAGTCTGTAGGAGAGAGCAAAATCTGTAAGGGAGAGCAAAATCTGTAAGGGAGAGCAAAATCTGTAAGGGAGAGCAAAGTCTGTAAGGGAGAGCAAAGTCTGTAAGGGAGAGCAAAGTCTGTAAGGGAGAGCAAAGTCTGTAAGGGAGAGCAAAGTCTGTAAGGGAGAGCAAAGTCTGTAAGGGAAAGCAAAATCTTTAAGGGAAAGCAAAATCTTTAAAGGAAAGTAAAATCTTTAAAGGAAAGTAAAATCTGTAAGGGAAAGCAAAATCTGTAAGGGAAAGCAAAATCTGTAAGGTAAAGCAAAATCTGTAAGGTAAAGCAAAATCTGTAAGGGAGAGCAAAATCTGTAAGGGAAAGCAAAATCTTTAGGAGAGAGCAAAGTCTGTAAGGGAAAGCAAAATCTTTAAAGGAAAGTAAAATCTGTAAGGGAAAGCAAAATCTGTAAGGGAAAGCAAAATCTGTGAGGGAAAGCAGTCTTTAGGAGAGAGCAAAATCTGCAAGGGGAAGCAAAATCTTTAGGAGAGAACAAAGTCTGTAAAGGAAAGCAAAATCTTTAAAGGAAAGAAATCTAAGGTAAAGCAAAATCTGTAAGGGAGAGCAAAATCTGTAAGGGAAAGCAAAATCTTTAGGAGAGAGCAAAGTCTGTAAGGGAGAGCAAAATCCTTAGGAGAGAGCAAAGTCTGTAAGGGAGAGCAAAATCCTTAGGAGAGAGCAAAGTCTGTAAGGAAGAGCAAAGTCTGTAAGGGAAAGCAAAATCTTTAAAGGAAAGGAAAATCTGTAAGGGAAAGCAGTCTTTAGGAGAGAGCAAAATCTGCAAGGGGAAGCAAAATCTTTAGGAGAGAGCAAAGTCTGTAAGGGAAAGCAAAATCTTTAAAGGAAAGTAAAATCTGTAAGTGAAATCAAAATCTGTAAGGGAAAGCAGTCTTTAGGAGAGAGCAAAATCTGCAAGGGGAAGCAAAATCTTTAGGAGAGAACAAAGTCTGTAAGGGAGAGCAAAATCCTTAGGAGAGAGCAAAGTCTGTAAGGAAGAGCAAAGTCTGTAAGGAAGAGCAAAGTCTGTAAGGGAAAGCAAAATCTTTAAAGGAAAGTAAAATCTGTAAGGGAAAGCAGTCTTTAGGAGAGAGCAAAATCTGCAAGGGGAAGCAAAATCTTTAGGAGAGAACAAAGTCTGTAAAGGAAAGCAAAATCTTTAAAGGAAAGAAATCTAAGGTAAAGCAAAATCTGTAAGGGAGAGCAAAATCTGTAAGGGAAAGCAAAATCTTTAGGAGAGAGCAAAGTCTGTAAGGGAGAGCAAAATCCTTAGGAGAGAGCAAAGTCTGTAAGGAAGAGCAAAGTCTGTAAGGAAGAGCAAAGTCTGTAAGGGAAAGCAAAATCTTTAAAGGAAAGTAAAATCTGTAAGGGAAAGCAGTCTTTAGGAGAGAGCAAAATCTGCAAGGGGAAGCAAAATCTTTAGGAGAGAACAAAGTCTGTACGGGAGAGCAAAGTCTGTAAGGAAAAGCAAAATCTGTAAGGTAAAGCAAAATCTGTAAGGGAGAGCAAAATCTTTAGGAGAGAGCAAAGTCTGTAAGGGAAAGCAAAATCTTTAAAGGAAAGTAAAATCTGTAAGGGAAATCAAAATCTGTAAGGGAAAGCAGTCTTTAGGAGAGAGCAAAATCTGCAAGGGGAAGCAAAATCTTTAGGAGAGAACAAAGTCTGTAAGGGAAAGCAAAATCTTTAAAGGAAAAGCAAAGTCTGTACGGGAGAGCAAAGTCTGTACGGGAGAGCAAAGTCTGTAAGGAAAAGCAAAGTCTGTAAGGAAAAGCAAAATCTGTAAGGGAGAGCAAAGTCTGTAAGGAAGAGCAAAGTCTGTAAGGGAAAGCAAAATCTTTAAAGGAAAGTAAAATCTGTAAGGGAAAGCAGTCTTTAGGAGAGAGCAAAATCTGCAAGGGGAAGCAAAATCTTTAGGAGAGAGCAAAATCTGTACGGGAGAGCAAAGTCTGTACGGGAGAGCAAAGTCTGTAAGAGAGAGCAAAGTCTGTAAGAGAGAGCAAAGTCTGTACGGGAGAGCAAAGTCTTTAGGAGAGAGCAAAATCTGAAAGGGAAAGCAAAATCTGTACGGGAGAGCAAAATCTTTAGGAGAGAGCAAAGTCTGTAAGGGAGAGCAAAGTTTGTACGGGAGAGCAAAGTCTGTAAGGAAAAGCAAAATCTGTAAGGTAAAGCAAAATCTGTAAGGTAAAGCAAAATCTGTAAGGGAGAGCAAAATCTGTAAGGGAAAGCAAAATCTTTAGGAGAGAGCAAAGTCTGTAAGGGAAAGCAAAATCTTTAAAGGAAAGTAAAATCTGTAAGGGAAAGCAAAATCTGTGAGGGAAAGCAGTCTTTAGGAGAGAGCAAAATCTGCAAGGGGAAGCAAAATCTTTAGGAGAGAACAAAGTCTGTAAAAGAAAGCAAAATCTTTAAAGGAAACAAATCTAAGGTAAAGCAAAATCTGTAAGGGAGAGCAAAATCTGTAAGGGAAAGCAAAATCTTTAGGAGAGAGCAAAGTCTGTAAGGGAAAGCAAAATCTTTAAAGGAAAGTAAAATCTTTAAGCGAAAGCAAAATCTTTAAAGGAAAGTAAAATCTGTAAGGGAAAGCAAAATCTGTGAGGGAAAGCAGTCTTTAGGAGAGAGCAAAATGTGCAAGGGGAAGCAAAATCTTTAGGAGAGAACAAAGTCTGTACGGGAGAGCAAAGTCTGTAAGGAAAAGCAAAATCTGTAAGGTAAAGCAAAATCTGTAAGGGAGAGCAAAATGTTTAGGAGAGAGCAAAGTCTGTAAGGGAAAGCAAAATCTTTAAAGGAAAGTAAAATCTGTAAGGGAAAGCAAAATCTGTAAGGGAAAGCAGTCTTTAGGAGAGAGCAAAATCTGCAAGGGGAAGCAAAATCTTTAGGAGAGAACAAAGTCTGTAAGGGAAAGCAAAATCTTTAAAGGAAAAGCAAAGTCTGTACGGGAGAGCAAAGTCTGTACGGGAGAGCAAAGTCTGTAAGGAAAAGCAAAGTCTGTAAGGAAAAGCAAAGTATGTAAGGAAAAGCAAAGTCTGTAAGGAAAAGCAAAATCTGTAAGGGAGAGCAAAGTCTTTAGGAGAGAGCAAAATCTGAAAGGGAAAGCAAAATCTGTACGGGAGAGCAAAGTCTGTACGGGAGAGCAAAGTCTGTACGGGAGAGCAAAGTCTGTACGGGAGAGCAAAGTCTGTACGGGAGAGCAAAGTCTGTACGGGAGAGCAAAGTTTGTACGGGAGAGCAAAGTCTGTAAGGAAAAGCAAAATCTGTAAGGTAAAGCAAAATCTGTAAGGGAGAGCAAAATCTGTAAGGGAAAGCAAAATCTTTAGGAGAGAGCAAAGTCTGTAAGGGAAAGCAAAATCTTTAAAGGAAAGTAAAATCTGTAAGGGAAAGCAAAATCTGTGAGGGAAAGCAGTCTTTAGGAGAGAGCAAAGTCTGTAAGGAAAAGCAAAATCTGTAAGGTAAAGCAAAATCTGTAAGGGAGAGCAAAATCTGTAAGGGAAAGCAAAATCTTTAGGAGAGAGCAAAGTCTGTAAGGGAAAGCAAAATCTTTAAAGGAAAGTAAAATCTGTAAGGGAAAGCAAAATCTGTGAGGGAAAGCAGTCTTTAGGAGAGAGCAAAATCTGCAAGGGGAAGCAAAATCTTTAGGAGAGAACAAAGTCTGTAAAGGAAAGCAAAATCTTTAAAGGAAAGAAATCTGTAAGGTAAAGCAAAATCTGTAAGGGAGAGCAAAATCTGTAAGGGAGAGCAAAATCTGTAAGGGAAAGCAAAATCTTCAGGAGAGAGCAAAGTCTGTAAGGGAAAGCAAAATCTTTAAAGGAAAGTAAAATCTGTAAGGGAAAGCAAAATCTGAGGGAAAGCAAAATCTGTGAGGGAAAGCAGTCTTTAGGAGAGAGCAAAATCTGCAAGGGGAAGCAAAATCTTTAGGAGAGAACAAAGTCTGTAAGGGAAAGCAAAATCTTTAAAGGAAAGCAAAGTCTGTAAGGGAGAGCAAAATCTGTAAGGGAGAGCAAAATCTGTAAGGGAGAGCAAAATCTGTAAGGGAAAGCAGTCTTTAGGAGAGAGCAAAATCTGCAAGGGGAAGCAAAATCTTTAGGAGAAAACAAAGTCTGTAAGGGAAAGCAAAATCTTTAAAGGAAAGCAAAGTCTGTAAGGGAGAGCAAAATCTGTAAGGGAGAGCAAAATCTGTAAGGGAAAGCAGTCTTTAGGAGAGAGCAAAATCTGCAAGGGGAAGCAAAATCTTTAGGAGAAAACAAAGTCTGTAAGGGAAAGCAAAATCTTTAAAGGAAAGCAAAGTCTGTAAGGAAGAGCAAAGTCTGTAAGGGAAAGCAAAATCTTTAAAGGAAAGTAAAATCTGTAAGGGAAAGCAAAATCTGTAAGGGAAAGCAAAATCTTTAGGAGAGAGCAAAATCTTTAGGAGAGAGCAAAGTCTGCAAGGGGAAGCAAAATCTTTAGGAGAGAACAAAGTCTGTAAGGGAAAGCAAAATCTGTAAGGGAAAGCAAAATCTTTAGGAGAGAGCAAAGTCTGTACGGGAGAGCAAAGTCTGTACGGGAGAGCAAAATCTTTAAAGGAAAGTAAAATCTGTAAGGGAAAGCAAAATCTGAGGGAAAGCAAAATCTGTGAGGGAAAGCAGTCTTTAGGAGAGAGCAAAATCTGCAAGGGGAAGCAAAATCTTTAGGAGAGAACAAAGTCTGTAAGGGAAAGCAAAATCTTTAAAGGAAAGCAAAGTCTGTAAGGGAGAGCAAAATCTGTAAGGGAGAGCAAAATCTGTAAGGGAGAGCAAAATCTGTAAGGGAAAGCAGTCTTTAGGAGAGAGCAAAATCTGCAAGGGGAAGCAAAATCTTTAGGAGAAAACAAAGTCTGTAAGGGAAAGCAAAATCTTTAAAGGAAAGCAAAGTCTGTAAGGAAGAGCAAAGTCTGTAAGGGAAAGCAAAATCTTTAAAGGAAAGTAAAATCTGTAAGGGAAAGCAAAATCTGTAAGGGAAAGCAAAATCTTTAGGAGAGAGCAAAGTCTGCAAGGGGAAGCAAAATCTTTAGGAGAGAACAAAGTCTGTAAGGGAAAGCAAAATCTGTAAGGGAAAGCAAAATCTTTAGGAGAGAGCAAAGTCTGTACGGGAGAGCAAAGTCTGTACGGGAGAGCAAAATCTGTAAGGTAAAGCAAAATCTGTAAGGTAAAGCAAAATCTGTAAGGGAAAGCAAAATCTGTAAGGGAAAGCAAAATCTGTAAGGGAGAGCAAAATCTGTAAGGGAGAGCAAAATCTGTAAGGGAGAGCAAAATCTGTAAGGGAGAGCAAAATCTGTAAGGGAAAGCAAAATCTTTAGGAGAGAGCAAAGTCTGTAAGGGAAAGCAAAATTTTTAAAGGAAAGTAAAATCTGTAAGGGAAAGCAAAATCTTTAATGGAAAAGCAAAGTCTGTACGGGAGAGCAAAGTCTGTACGGGAGAGCAAAGTCTGTAAGGAAAAGCAAAGTCTGTAAGGAAAAGCAAAATCTGTAAGGGAGAGCAAAATCTGTAAGGGAGAGCAAAATCTGTAAGGGAGAGCAAAATCTGTAAGGGAAAGCAAAATCTGTAAGGGAAAGCAAAATCTGTAAGGGAAAGCAAAATCTGTAAGGGAAAGCAAAATCTTTAGGAGAGAGCAAAATCTGTACGGGAGAGCAAAGTCTGTTAGAGAGAGCAAAGTCTGTTAGAGAGAGCAAAGTCTGTACGGGAGAGCAAAGTCTTTAGGAGAGAGCAAAATCTGAAAGGGAAAGCAAAATCTGTACGGGAGAGCAAAGTCTGTACGGGAGAGCAAAGTCTGTACGGGAGAGCAAAGTCTGTACGGGAGAGCAAAGTCTGTACGGGAGAGCAAAGTCTGTACGGGAGAGCAAAGTCTGTACGGGAGAGCAAAGTTTGTACGGGAGAGCAAAGTCTGTAAGGAAAAGCAAAATCTGTAAGGTAAAGCAAAATCTGTAAGGGAGAGCAAAATCTGTAAGGGAAAGCAGAATCTTTAGGAGAGAGCAAAGTCTGTAAGGGAAAGCAAAATCTTTAAAGGAAAGTAAAATCTGTAAGGGAAAGCAAAATCTGTGAGGGAAAGCAGTCTTTAGGAGAGAGCAAAATCTGCAAGGGGAAGCAAAATCTTTAGGAGAGAACAAAGTCTGTAAAGGAAAGCAAAATCTTTAAAGGAAAGAAATCTGTAAGGTAAAGCAAAATCTGTAAGGGAGAGCAAAATCTGTAAGGGAAAGCAAAATCTTCAGGAGAGAGCAAAGTCTGTAAGGGAAAGCAAAATCTTTAAAGGAAAGTAAAATCTGTAAGGGAAAGCAAAATCTGTGAGGGAAAGCAGTCTTTAGGAGAGAGCAAAATCTGCAAGGGGAAGCAAAATCTTTAGGAGAGAGCAAAATCTGCAAGGGGAAGCAAAATCTTTAGGAGAGAACAAAGTCTGTAAAGGAAAGCAAAATCTTTAAAGGAAAGAAATCTGTAAGGTAAAGCAAAATCTGTAAGGGAGAGCAAAATCTGTAAGGGAAAGCAAAATCTTCAGGAGAGAGCAAAGTCTGTAAGGGAAAGCAAAATCTTTAAAGGAAAGTAAAATCTGTAAGGGAAAGCAAAATCTGTGAGGGAAAGCAAAATCTGTGAGGGAAAGCAAAATCTGTGAGGGAAAGCAAAATCTGTGAGGGAAAGCAGTCTTTAGGAGAGAGCAAAATCTGCAAGGGGAAGCAAAATCTTTAGGAGAGAACAAAGTCTGTAAGGGAAAGCAAAATCTTTAAAGGAAAGCAAAGTCTGTAAGGGAGAGCAAAATCTGTAAGGGAGAGCAAAATCTGTAAGGGAGAGCAAAATCTGTAAGGGAGAGCAAAATCTGTAAGGGAAAGCAGTCTTTAGGAGAGAGCAAAATCTGCAAGGGGAAGCAAAATCTTTAGGAGAAAACAAAGTCTGTAAGGGAAAGCAAAATCTTTAAAGGAAAGCAAAGTCTGTAAGGAAGAGCAAAGTCTGTAAGGGAAAGCAAAATCTTTAAAGGAAAGTAAAATCTGTAAGGGAAAGCAAAATCTGTAAGGGAAAGCAAAATCTGTAAGGGAAAGCAAAATCTGTAAGGGAAAGCAGTCTTTAGGAGAGAGCAAAGTCTGTAAGGAAAAGCAAAGTCTGTAAGGAAAAGCAAAGTCTGTAAGGTAAAGCAAAATCTGTAAGGGAGAGCAAAATCTGTAAGGGAAAGCAAAATCTTCAGGAGAGAGCAAAGTCTGTAAGGGAAAGCAAAATCTTTAAAGGAAAGTAAAATCTGTAAGGGAAAGCAAAATCTGTGAGGGAAAGCAAAATCTGTGAGGGAAAGCAGTCTTTAGGAGAGAGCAAAATCTGCAAGGGGAAGCAAAATCTTTAGGAGAGAACAAAGTCTGTAAGGGAAAGCAAAATCTTTAAAGGAAAGCAAAGTCTGTAAGGGAGAGCAAAATCTGTAAGGGAGAGCAAAATCTGTAAGGGAGAGCAAAATCTGTAAGGGAGAGCAAAATCTGTAAGGGAAAGCAGTCTTTAGGAGAGAGCAAAATCTGCAAGGGGAAGCAAAATCTTTAGGAGAAAACAAAGTCTGTAAGGGAAAGCAAAATCTTTAAAGGAAAGCAAAATCTTTAAAGGAAAGCAAAGTCTGTAAGGAAGAGCAAAGTCTGTAAGGGAAAGCAAAATCTTTAAAGGAAAGTAAAATCTGTAAGGGAAAGCAAAATCTGTAAGGGAAAGCAAAATCTGTAAGGGAAAGCAGTCTTTAGGAGAGAGCAAAGTCTGTAAGGGAAAGCAAAATCTGTAAGGGAAAGTAAAATCAGGAAGGGAATCGCCAACCCTGTTAGCAAGGGAATCGAGGAAAATCTCTTAGTAAGGAAGCCAAGTAAAATCTGCTAATAAGGGAGCCAAGTCTGTTGGTAAGAGG
>JALHAQ010000212.1:0-10719 GCA_023838395.1 Holcopasites calliopsidis
TGCTTAGGCACTTTACTTCCAATTGACCGATGAAGGCTATGAACCGTAGTTACCAAACCCATCCTTGGCCTTTCTTAGGACGTAGTGCGGTGGCTAAACCGAGCGTTGTCTCGAAATTTAGTCGTCATGCGATACTACACCCAAACTAAACCTTCTTACGGATAATCATGGACAAGCGTCGCTTTGTCTACCATGATATACGCGAGAGAGGTTGTGGTTTGGGAACTTTGTAGAACCTTGGTTACTACTATCAAAAGCCTTAGTTTCACCGGACACCGTGTCCACTTGTTACCTTAGCCCACCACTATTTAAATCATGCATACATGCATTCATGCATAAATTTTCTACATGCATTCATCAAAGGGTATAGACAAACTAAAATTCTTTGCAAATGTAATCAGGCATGAAGAGGACTAAGTCTTACAAGTTCAAGGAAGTCGATCCCACTTCCTTTCGCTTAGCATTTCAAAACGATTTGTCTTGACAGCTTTCTAATTCCATCATCTTGCTAAAAATGTCTGCAAAAGTTTCTAGTTTGTCTAAAATCCTTTCAATAACCAAAAAGAGTCATTTTTGCACCTGCATTTATACATATCATGCATCATATGCATCATTCATCAGTCGCAAAAAAAAACTTCCAAGTACTCATTGTCTCCTGGTTCTTCTGCCACAGTTTGAAAAATGGCTCGTGCTCGAGGGTCTAGGCCCACATTTGTGATACCAGGAGGCATTGCAAAGAACTGGAACGTTATCAATCTCCCTGTGTTTGTGCATGATTCTAAGTAATATGTCTTGCTGTTTAGGCTTTATTTTCAAAATAACAATCCTTCCGTCCTGCCCGAGGCGGAAGTGACACTTTTGTAAATGGCATGTTTGTTCCGACATCACCATTATCAATAAAATACGTCGTTTCTTTCACGACTCTTTTTCTTTCTTTAATGCTTTTCCCTTGGAAATAATGGTAATGCCAAAAAAAAACCAAAACGTCTGCATTTTTTTATTAATTTTAAAGATCTGCATGAAAACCATTTCTAAAAAAAATCATCCAAATCATGTCACGCAGATCGAACCACAATGAGCCCGTTGAACACAGTAATTCTAGGCTTCTCCAAACTGTTGAATCCCCGGTATTCGAGACCGAAGATGAGGACAATGATAACATACCGGATGAGATTGCCCGATTGCTTGAGCAAGAAGAGAAAACCATTCGGCCTCACCAGGAAGAGATCGAGCTAATCAACTTGGGTACTGAGGATAATAAAAGAGAGATCAAAGTCGGTGCCGCATTGGAGGAAGGGGTCAAGAAAAGGATCTTTCAGCTTCTCCGCGAGTATTCACACATTTTTGCATGGTCGTATGAAGACATGCCAGGTTTGGATCCTCAGATTGTGGAACATCGGATACCAACGAAACCAGACTGTCCTCCCGTCAGGCAAAAGTTGAGACGGACGCGGCCGGACATGGCTCTGAAGATCAAAGCGGAAGTGCAGAAACAGATTGATGCGGGCTTTCTCATGACAGTTGAGTATCCCGAGTGGGTTGCTAACATCGTGCCAGTGCCGAAGAAAGATGGTAAGGTTCGAATGTGTGTTGACTACAGAGATTTGAACAGAGCAAGCTTGAAAGACAATTTTCCACTGCCTCACATTGATGTGCTCGTTGACAATACTGCCCAGTGCAAGGTGTTCTCCTTCATGGACGGTTTCTCGGGCTATAACCAAATCAAAATGTCGCCTAAAGACAGGGAGAAGACGTCGTTCATCACTCCATGGGGGACTTTCTGTTGTAAAGCGATGCCGTTCGGTCTAATAAATGCTGGTGCTACTTACCAAAGGGGGATGACCACTTTGTTCCATGACATGATTCACAAGGAGGTTGAAGTGTATGTAGATGACATGATTGTCAAGTCGAGCGATGAAGAACAACACGTCGAATACTTGGCTAAAATGTTTGAAAGGTTGAGGAAGTACAAGCTCCGGCTGAACCCAAACAAGTGTACATTCGGTGTTAGGTCTGGGAAGTTGTTAGGCTTCATTGTCAGCCAAAAGGGGATTGAAGTAGATCCAGACAAGGTCCGAGCCATCCGCGAGATGCCGGCCCCGCAAACTGAAAAGCAGGTCAGAGGGTTCCTCGGGCGTTTGAACTACATTTCCAGATTTATATCCCACATGACTGCGACCTGCAGGCCGATTTTCAAGTTGCTCAGGAAGGATCAACCGGTGGTATGGAATGATGAGTGCCAAGAAGCCTTCGACAACATCAAGAGTTATTTGCTAGAGCCTCCTATCCTCGTTCCGCCAGTGGAAGGAAGGCCATTGATCATGTATTTGTCGGTATTGGATGAGTCTATGGGATGTGTGCTCGGTCAGCAAGATGAGACTGGAAAGAAAGAGCATGCAATCTACTATTTGAGCAAGAAATTCACCGATTGCGAGACTCGGTATACAATGCTTGAGAAGACCTGTTGTGCCTTGGCCTGGGGCCGCCAAACGCCTGCGTCATTACTTGATGAATCATACGACTTGGTTGATATCCCGCATGGATCCAATCAAGTACATCTTTGAGAAACCGGCTGTTACTGGAAAAAATCGCACGTTGGCAAATGTTACTGTCAGAATACGATATTGTGTTTAAAGCTCAGAAAGCCATTAGAGGGAGCATTCTGGCTGACCATCTGGCTTGCCAACCACTTGATGATTATCAACCATTGAAGTTCGATTTCCCCGACGAAGAGGTCATGTTTTTAAAATCAAGAGACTGTGAAGAACCACTAATCGGTGAAGGTCCGGACCCCGATAGCAAGTGGGGATTGGTCTTTGATGGTGCTGTAATGCCTATGGCCGAGGAATTGGCGCAGTAATTGTGGCTCCGCAGGGGGCATCACATCCCTTTCACAGCCCGGATTGTGTTTGAGTGCACCAACAACGTGGCCGAGTATGAGGCGTGCATCCTGGGAATTGAAGAAGCCATCGATATGAGAATCAAACATCTCGACATATATGGAGACTCTGCATTAGTCATCAACCAGATAAAAGGAGAATGGGAGACCCATCATGCTAACTTGATCCCTTACCGGGATTATGCAAGGCGTTTGTTGACGTATTTCACGAAGGTCGAGTTGCACCATATCCCCCGAGAGGAGAACCAAATGGCCGATGCACTCGCTACTTTATCTTCCATGCTTCAAGTAAACCATTGGAATCACGTGCCGATGATCAAGGTACAACGCCTAGACCGGCCCGCTCATGTATTTACTGTCAGTGATGCAATTGTACAAACGAATTCAGGCGAGGTTGACAACAAGCCCTGGTATTGTGATATCAAACAATTTTTGCAAAGCCGTGAGTATCCGCCAGGTGCTTCCAACAAAGACAAGAAGACGTTGCGCAGGTTGGCTAGCAAGTTCCTGTTGGATGGTGATGTCCTGTACAAAAGGAATTTCGATATGGTGTTGTTAAGATGTGTGGATGAATGTGAAGCAGAACAGCTAATGCACGATGTGCACGATGGCACCTTCGGGGACCCACGCATCGGGGCATGTCATGTCTAGAAAGCTGTTGAGAGCTGGTTACTACTGGATTACCATGGAGCGCGATTGCTATCAATATGCCAGGAAGTGCCACAAATGTCAAGTATATGCTGATAAGATTCACGTGCCTCCACACGCCCTCAATGTTATGTCTTCTCCGTGGCCTTTCTCTATGTGGGGCATTGATATGATTGGAAGAATTGAACCGAAAGCTTCAAACGGTCATCGTTTTATCCTGGTAGCAATCGATTATTTCACCAAATGGGTCGAAGCTGCATCCTATGCCAACGTGACTAAGCAAGTGGTAGTCAAATTCATCAAAAACAATATCATCTGTCGGTACGGCGTCCCTAGCAAAATCATCACTGACAACGGTACCAACCTGAACAATGACATGGTGCAGGCCTTATGTGAGAAATTCAAGATTGAGCACCACAACTCCTCTCCTTACAGACCTCAGATGAATGGTGCAGTTGAGGCCCGCTAATAAGAACATTAAGAAGATTGTGCAAAAGATTGGTAACAACGTACAAAGACTGGCATGAGATGTTGCCCTACGCTCTACACGGCTACCGCACTACAGTTCGTAGTTCAACCGGGGCAACGCCTTTTTCTCTTGTATACGGTATGGAAGCAGTCCTCCCTTTGGAAGTGGAGATTCCGTCTCTCCGTGTGATTATGGAAGCCAAGTTGTCTGAGGCTGAATGGTGCCAGAGTCGGTACGACCAGTTGAATTTGATTGAGGAAAGACGACTGGACGCTTTGGCTCATGGTCAGATGTATCAAACAAGGATGAAAGCTGCTTTTGACAAGAAAGTCCGTCCTCGGATGTTCAAGGAAGGTGAACTTGTGTTGAAAAGGAAAATGAGTCAGCTACCGACCCAAGGGGCAAGTGGACGCCTAACTATGAGGGACCTTATGTTGTCAAGAAGGCTTTCTCTGGCGGTGCTTTGATTCTTACTCACATGGATGGTGTAGAACTCCCGAATCCTGTGAATGTCGATATAGTCAAAAAATACTTTGGTCTAGATATGAAAAGAACAGCGTGGTAGGTCGAAAACCCGAAAGGGCGGCCTAGGCAAAAATGCGCTTCCCGGTGGATCAAAAACCCGAAAGGGCGGGTCCAGGCAAAATAAGGGACAAGAAACAAAAAATGTAAAAAGCTCGCTGAGATTACCTGTAACTCAGGCAAAAATGAGCGTCTCGATGAGCCAAAAACCCGAAAGGGCGGTTCATGCAAAAATGAGATTGAAATAAAAAGACAATTGACTATATCTGGCAAGTTACCATTCCCCTTGGGATTTTTACAATTGATGTTTGACTGTTCTCGTCCGAGGTTCCGACGCCTGTGGATTCAAGAGTTTCAGATGCCGTAGCAGTTACTGTGTTCAATGTACCACCAACCAATAAAATTACCATTTTCCAAGCTTTGTAAATCCGTGGGGTCGCGCTTTTGGCCGACTACCACCCTTATACATTGATTTGAGCCTATGCTTTTGTTTGGCACTCATTTCCTATTCTATTTTCAAAGCTTTACGCGAAAAATTTCTTCCATTTGAATAATGATGTGTCTGGAATAAACATTCTGAAAACTGAAATTTTAAGTATTTTGAAAACAAGCCTGAACAGCTAGGTACATTCAAATGAACATGCATGAACAAATCTACATTGATATCAATTCCAATTCAAGTTGCTAGCAAGCCTTCCTCCCAGTTACGGTCTGTGGTCAATGGCAAGAATGAAAAAACAGAATGAAAAGCATGGAAAATAAATATGCTCGCTAAGTCGAAAACCCGAAAGGGCGGCTTAGGCAAAAATGAGCACCCCGATGGATTGACAACCTTTAAAGGCAATTCAGGCAAAAACAGGGGGCAATACAAAAAAAAAACTATTCCCCGGTGGATCGAAAACCCGAAAGGGCGATCCAGGCAAAAATGGGATGATGAAAAAATGAAATGAAAAAAAACAAACATGCAAAAGCATTGACCACAGATGCGATGTCAAAAGCACTTACGTGACTGTTCCAACAAACAGCAATACCATTCAAACTGTTTACAGCTTCCTGCCTTCAACGATGGTCTCGACGTATCTTCAAACGGCGGCATCCCCAGAAGAGGAACTTTTGCAAATATATGTCCGAGCGCGAGCCATTACGTGCCCAATATTCCGATGTTTCGTCTGTCTCTGCGAAATTGTGTCTGCAAATTGCCAATCATCATGCATTCCAAAACATTCATACATGCATAATCATGCATTTTACATGTTCATGCATTTGATAAAATTGTCATGCTATTCACACACATCTGCATTCTCAATTCCTATGTCAATCTCAATCAAAATCAATCGTGTCAACTTCAAATTTCTTCTGCCAACAATAAATGTCTACTGTCATATCAACTTTGAAATTCAACAGTCTTGTCAACACCTTTGTCTAATTCAAGCTCCTGCAGTTATGTCAATCAAATTCAATTCCTTTTCAAATACAATTTGTTTTTGTTAATGGCCAAGTGGCTAGTTCGCACCCAAGAACAGCTTGTGCCAATCAATTTGCTCCTGTTATCGGTCAAGCGGCCAGTTCGCATCCAAGAACAGCTTGTACCTATCCTTTTGATATCCGCCGAGCGACCAGTTCAGATCCAAGAACAGCTTGTGCTTTCTATTTTGTTTTTGCCAGCCAAGTAACCAGTTCGTGTCCAAGAACAGCTTGTGCTTTCTATAGTTTCTTTCAGCCAAGTGACCAGCTCAGATACAAGAGCAGCTTGCGCCCTTTGTCATCAATATCCTCGGTCAAGTGGCTAGTTCGTATCCAAGAGCAGCTTGTACCTGTCAATTTGCTTTCGAGTCTCCCCAGTGAGTCTTGTGATCTTGTTGTTCTGTTAATGTCAACCAGTCCCGCAATGGATACGACATATTCCTTTTTGCTTTTCTGTTATGTCAATCGGTCCCGCAATGGATACGACATATTCCTTTTTGCTTTTCTGTTAATGTCAATCAGTCCCGCAATGGATACGACATGCTCTGTTGTTTGTTATTCTGTCAGTGTCTACCAATCCCGCAATGGATACGACATATTCTGTTAAGTTCAATTCTCAGTTTGTCTTGCATTCATAACCCAAGTGTTGCATGGCATACATAACATTTACAAGCGTATTTTTACGCCCAAAATCAGTGCAAATGTCGATATTTAAGTATCTTCGTCACGTCAAGCCAAAGACTCCGTCTCTTGACTCTCCAAACAAAGAAACTTAAATAGGGGCAGCTGTCATACCCTCATTTTGGACCTAAAAATACTTTTTCAAACTCCCTGCTATTTTCTAATGCTTTCAAATTCAATGTGCTTTTTACTGTGCTTCAGCTGCCATACATTGCTGTTTCAGCCTCTTAATTTTTGCATAAAATCATACAAAAGGGTATTTTGGTCATTTCCTACAAAGGAACCCATTTTTAGTCCCTGCAATTTGTCCCTGAGTCTTTTCAACTGGTTTGCGTAAATCTTTAATCAAATTTGTGCCAAAATCATCTTAGTTTCGCGTCTGAGTCAGTCTGAGTCGTTTTTGCCCCAGGGGCATTTTAGTCTTTTCACATTATACAAATTTTGGGCAGAGAGGTATTTTAAAATACCTCATTTGTGGTAGTTTGTTCGTTTTAGTCCGTTCTGTCAATTTTAAATGTTTCACTTTACGTTATTTTCAAATTTGCATTTTTTACAAATTTTATTTCACTTTTTGCAGTTTAGTCCAAACTTTGTTTTAAATTACAAAAATGTCCAAATTTTAATTTTCAAAACAGTCCAAACACCTTTTAATTTTCAAGTCAGTCCACTTTTCTTTTACTTTCAAAATAGTCCAGATTTTTTTAATTGCAGTTCAGTCCCATATTTTACATATTTGCAGATTGGTCCCCAAGGTCAAAGAGAAGCCAACGCAGTCCAAAAGGCCACGCCAGATTCAGTCCAGTCCACGTGTCATGTTTCTATTGGCTCAGAGGCACATGTGGCAGCCTATAAAAGGCTATGCACTGTACCGGTCAGAAAAATCCCATTCATCACGCGCCACATCACAAACAGTCACCAATTTCTCTCTCATGTTAGTTAGATCAAAATGCAACAAAATCAAAGAAGCTGAAGAACACGAAGAAGAAGGCTAGGGTTCCAGAATCAAAATTGGAGCAATTTCAATGGGAGTTTCGTTGATTCTCAGAGATTCGAAGCGGAATCATCATCATTGAATCTTTACGCTGCAATTCAAGCACAAAGTTCATCACCGAAAGCGACAAATCTTGTGCGATCACAGAGCGTGAGAAGTTGAGAAGAAGAGGGTGAAGAAACTGAAGAATCCGAACCGGTTAAAGGAAAGAAGTAGAAAATCACCAGCTCTATTTCAGAATTCAAACCAAGAATCATTGAAAACAGCATCGAATCGAAGCCTTTCAAAGACTCAAAGCAAATCTCCGAACAAAATCAGGTAATAATCAAAGAAACTCACCTTTTCCCATTCATAAACAGTAATGAACACTGGATAGATGCGAGTTCATGCGGATTCGAAGCTTTTCCAATCAAAGATTGTGAAACCCTAACCTTTTTCCAAAAAAAAAACAACGAATCCGTAAGGATTTCGCGTGGGAAAGCTTCGAACCAAGAAGAATCCGAAAACGGTTCAAAACTGTACAGATTCAACAAATCCACACGGATCCCCAGTGTTCATATGAATTTTAGCCTCAGAACCATGATTAGAAACAAGAATCAAGGCGTTTAAGCCAAGATTCCTCTGTTTCTGGGTGGATTCAAGTAAGCTAGGGTTAGGGTTCAAGAACACGAGAGAACGGCTGGAGAAGAAAAGGGAAGAAAGAGAAAAATGCGACCCAAATGAACAAACCGGGCTCATAGCCCTTTTATATGTGTGTTTGGGTCGGGTTGATCCAAAACCCGACCCACCCTCTTCTGTTCCTAGCCGTTCGATCAGGATCTTGATGGATCCGGATCAATCCAACGCACCTGGTGCATTGGTCTGATCCGTAACCCATCAGATCCGTGGGGTTTTTGGGCCTAGAATCCTTGGGCTTCCAGTTTTTGGTTTTCTTTCAGTTTCTTGATTTTTTCTTGCTATTTACACCTTTATTCTTGCTACTTGAACCCATACGCATGTTAATTTTCTTGCAAAAATCCTGAAAAAATTACTATATGTTTCTTGATGAATTTTCAACCGTTTTGTGGTAATTTCATACTTTGAAGTGGATAAAAAGCATGTGCGCTAATTTTTGTTTGATTTACGTGTTTTGATGCTTTTTGCGAATTTTCTTGCGCTATTTCGGATCCAATTTTTGCTCTATGGCGTTGATATTTGATATGTGATTTTTGTGATGTGTTCATCTCTGAATTCATGCTGTTTCTACATTCTTGCATGCCTAATTGTTAATTCCTTGGTTTTCAAATTCAATGGATCCTTTCTATTTTGCAAGTTAACTCCTA
Organism: Holcopasites calliopsidis; assembly: GCA_023838395.1. Classification (NCBI taxonomy): domain Eukaryota; kingdom Metazoa; phylum Arthropoda; class Insecta; order Hymenoptera; family Apidae; genus Holcopasites; species Holcopasites calliopsidis. The sequence goes on from JALHAQ010000212.1 coordinate 8,997, forward strand.
GTCCACTAGTTCAAGTGTTCAATAATTTTACAAGTTGCTTGCTATCTACAATGCCACAATTTTGTTTGTTAATTTCTCTTTGCAAGATTATTGAAAGCCTCTCTTTGGTCAAGCTAAGTGTTAATTTTGAAATATAATTTGTTGTTGAAATGTGTTGATTTTAGGGTTAAGGTGTGACTCGTAATTTCCCTTTGATTCTTGGAATGTTTTCTTTGAAAAAGAGGTGCTGTTTTGGGTAAAGGTTATAGGTCATGGGACTTAGTTTGGCTTTTAGGTTTTAGTTTGGTGCCATTTGCATTATTTTTGGTATTTGTTCTTTTGCAATTTGCTTAATGTTTTTAGTTGTGTTCACTTCATCTTTTTTAATTGGTTTGGTGCTTTGTTAGTAAATTTCATATCCTATGCATTGCTACTCATGCTACCATTTCTCATTTCATTACTAACCATTTTGTTCTATGTCTCATGCACATTGCAAGCATTGCCTCACTCTTATTTGTTTTTCTTCCCTTTAGTTACCCTTACGCAATTTTCCATTGATTCATGTAATATTTTAGGTTTAGTTTATTTTCTTTAATTTCATGCAAGACTATAGAATGTAAAATAGGACCCGATGTAAAGGACACGGACTATGGTGATGTACACCGACACATGCACCGACACACGCACACACGTTGTATGTTCATCGCTAGGTGTATGTTTAGGATACGCGGGTACTTAGAGAAAATCAATCTTTTGAAAAACAGGCGACTTCCATAACTCAAATTCTTTTTGCAAACAAAACGAGGTCAAAACCTCACCTTTTTCCTTTATTTCTTAATCAAAATCAAAATGAACACTAATTCTCAACTTTAACCATTTCTTGTAAATAAATTGGACTAACCTCACTGTTTTTTAATTCTAATGCCTACACGGCCTCTCATCTCTTTCTTCAAAACCATTTTTCAAAACTAAAATTGAACAAAACTCACAAACCTTTTGGAAGAGAACTACATGGAATTTTGATCCCTTAAAAGGGTATGTAGGCAAGAGATTCAAAATCTCCCCAAGTCCAATAAAATAAAACCCATCTTCTCCCTCTCATTCTTAAAACCAATTTTTTTTTACAAGTAGCAATAAAAGTAAAGCATAAACATAAAGCGTAGAAAACGGTTCCTATAGGATACTATAGTCATTGCGGGTGCCTAACACCTTCCCGTAATGAAATCAGCCCCGAACTTAGGATTTCTAAGGTTTTCTCGATTTTACCTTCCCCAAAAAAAAATAGAGACATCAATGATCGAAAGGTTCAAATCCGATTAATGATTTGACACCCGAAAATCGCGATGACAGAAATGGCGACTTCACTGGGGAATTTTAGGGCCACGCCTAGTTTTTCGTGCTTTATATTTACACTTTGCTTTATTGTTACATGTAAAACTTTCTTGTGTACGTGTGGGGTGAGAATATCAAAAGCCCTATACCCGGGCTGAGTGAACTTAAGATTAGGGGAGATATAATCGACAATCCATTCCGGGGGTTGCCTCGTGCATTGGATTACGCGATCAATCTCACATAGCTGAGGCATTTTGGAAGTGATATTGTCGGCGTGTGTTGTCATGCTTAGGCACTTTACTTCCAATTGACCGATGAAGGCTATGAACCGTAGTTACCAAACCCATCCTTGGCCTTTCTTAGGACGTAGTGCGGTGGCTAAACCGAGCGTTGTCTCGAAATTTAGTCGTCA
>JALHAQ010000213.1:0-10553 GCA_023838395.1 Holcopasites calliopsidis
TTAAACCCCATAGAGATGATATGGGCTCAGGTGAAAAATTATGTTGCAGCGAGAAACAGCACTTTTAAATTTTGCGATATGATAAATTTATTTAGGGAAGCGATAAATACAGTTACTGTAGAAAATTTGAAAAAATGTATTGATCATGTAATTACCAATTTTGAAGAGAAATTTTGGCAATTAGATGGTATAATTGAATCGGCAATAGAGCAATTTATTATAAATTTAAATGATTCCGACGATAGTTCTATGTTAAATACCAGTCGCGAAAGCGACATAGAATAAAAAAAATAACAATTAATAATAATTACACATAACTTCTGTTGTACTTTTATTTATCCTGTTATTTACGTATGTTTATATAACGAGTAACTTCATACCATAGGCAAAGAATTTTAATTTAAAAAATCAGCTTATGTCACGATGCGATGTGGGGATCCGGAACCCGTAAATCGGCCCTGTCTTGCTCATGCACAGATCACGTGCACATGCTTATACTTGGTGACTCGTCTCGTTGAACGGAGTATAGTGGGGGCAGCGGAGTACGGCCGCAAATTGGTTCGAAAGTGAGGTAACTCTTACGCTGAGCGGAGTACAGGTTCACTGAGTCCTAAGCTCCACTATGTTTGTTTTCATTTCCTACCAACGTTAACACCGCATTCTATTTTGCTGAGTATTACAGTGAAGTTTTTATACACGGCAACACCTCGGTACAGCCGATTGTCGACTACAGAACAGGTAGGAAGTTCCTTATAGTAAAAGGTATAAAAGTATCTTGCAAACATCATTGACCCCATGGCACTGAAGAAAAAAGTGATGACAGAATGAAACTGGATAAGGAATAGGTCGATTAATTTTTGACGTCGTCATCAGGGCTTTTGTTCCAATTGAAATATGTACAGGGTGTAAACAAAATCAGTGTCACGGCTATCGTAGCGTAATTTTACACCTTTGTATCGGCGGACATTTGTAACAGATTTGACCTTGAAAACTAAGGTCAAACTTTTTTTTGTTCTATTTTATTCTACTCATCACGAGAATAAAAAGTATCAAAGGAACCATGGTTTGCAACTCAACCGTTATCGTGCAATAATAATGTTAATATTTTGCCTTGTTTAGCACGGGTTATAACGGGAGTGTGAGAGAGCGGGAGCGATGGTCTTGCGCCCTCGCGACGCACCGCCCGATCTAGCGTTGCAGAAGGGGCAACGCACGGGCCGACCGAGCGCTGCGAGGACGTAAGACCATCGCTCCCGCTCTCTCACTCTGTCGCTCTAACCTGTGCTAACCAATGCAAAATATTAATATTTTGATTGCAAGAAAAAGGTTGAGTTGCGACCCATGGTTTCTTTGACACTTTTTATCCTCAAGATGAGTAGAATAAAATAGGATTTTTAAAAGTTCTCCTTAATTTCAAGGGCAAAGTGAATTCTGTGTGCAGTTTCTCTCGCAAATGCCCATCAATCCAGAGATGTAAAATCGCGCTACAATAGCCGTAACATTGATTTTGTTTATACCCCGTACAATGGATTACACATGAAATTATGGAGGCGGGGGGTCATTTGACTGGTTTCAAATTTCTTTAAAAAATACGGCCTTTTGAATTTGGCAGTTCTTGCCCATTTTTATGAAAATGGGCCGTAGTTACGAATTTTATCTCGAAAATTACGTTCCCGATTGAGCTTATTCTTCGTTTGTTCTAACCTAGAAGGGTTGCTCTATTGTAATAATATTTTTGCTATTGCCCTAGTGTTGTTTAAATTTGAGAAAGAAATGGTTATATTTCCTAAAGCTCTATTTATGAAGTGAGTAACAACTTTTTGCAAACTAGACTTGATAATTAGGGCCACAAGGAACTGTAAAAGGATTAATGTATCCCGAATTCACGTAAGCAAGCTGCGGAGATAGGCGCACTTTGCTAATATGATCAGTATTTTAATTAGATCACTTAAATTATTTCCGTCATCCTCAGTAATCGATGACTGCTATAGATCTGGAGTTCCGAAGGGTCCCGACCATATTGTAACAGTACACGAAGCCGACCCGGAGGACCTGGAGGAATGTCGTACCCCGACCAAAAATTTCCACAACCCTCGCGGTTCCAGATATCGCCGCACTTCTTCCCGCAAATGCCGCGAGTGGGGCGCACGGGAAGAATTGTGGTCCTGGAACCAGTACGCTAATTGGCAGAAATTACCGTTCGGCATTGACCAATCAGCGTACACAAACAAAATTAGACACTCGCCATTCGGACATCCTTCCGGCGAAAACATCAGAATCGTTTCAATTCTCGAGCGGCATACATCAGAATCGTTCCAACAGTCGAACAGATCACATCAGAATGTTTAACTTTCGCTAGCGAGCAACTTTGACAATGTCACCCAACGCGGGACTTAGAATTCAAGTTGTTTCGAATCATTCAGTCATCCACGTACGGCAACCCGAACAGCTTTTTTTTTAAATCCATCGGTCGGAACTTAATCATAATCAAAAAGATTGCCCAATATTAGTTTGCCGGGCAAGAGTCGCGACGTAACATACCAAAGTGGTTAAGGCGGAATTTACGACTCCGTCAAGGAATCAACCCATGTTACGAATCGCGGCGCATCATGATTAAACAATAATTGTCACAATTATAAAATAAACTTTTCAAGTAATAAAAACATTAGTACAATAAGACAATCCTTCTAGACTAAAATAATAAAAGAACTAGCTTAATCGGGAGGAATTTGCCAAATTCCAAGGTTCGCATTTTTTAATCCAATTCGAAAGCAGCTAAATGATAATTACCCCCGCACCCTTAATTTCACGTGTACCACATTATATACCAGTTGGAATAAAGTCTTTGACGACGACATTAAAAACTGATCACTGTCGCGTGGAATGACCATAACTCAAACAAACGTCAAATGTGTATTTAAATGCAATCTATAGACTCATTTGAAAGAGATTCAAAATAGTTCCGATGATAACTCATGGCTAAGTGGAGACAGTGCCTGTCAAGTATACAGTAATCACATGACTGCCAACTATTAAGACTCTACTGTAATATCGCACTCAGCCTCGTTGTTTCTGCTTCACCAATTCGAATTCTCGTAATTTACCTATCCAGATAAGCATTCAGATATATCGCCGATTACCAGCAATATTTCAGATTACCCATTTTATTAGTAAATCACAATTACTATTTTATTAGTAATCGTACGACTTCACTAGAATCCTTATTTTCCAAGTATATCTCAATGAAAATCTAGTGCAAATTATACTTTGCACAAATTACACAGATTTTACTCTGTATGTATTAATCCACTTTAAAACCATTTTCGCTTAGAATGATTCTTAAGTTTGAACTCGACCTCATCTATATCCTTGTCAATGTCCTTCTTATTTATTTTTTTCAACTTCATATCTTTCCCTTTTCCCTTAAGCTTAGTTTGCTTTTGCTTTTTCCCCTCGAATACATTTTTGTTATTATCTGATGATTCATTCTTGTTCCTAGCTGTCAAAAAATAATTACTGTTATGACATCTACATGTTAAAACATAGTACTGTGCATTTTACATACCAACAAATAGATCCATGTGTTTGTTTATACTTCGATCTTCTTCTCTTTCTCTACGACGGTCCATTTCCAAGCAGTCCACAATTTCATTTCGTCTTTCGACTATTTCCATCAGTCTAGAACAAAAATACGATATTTACATTTTCATTTGACATGTCACACTCTTGTAGAATGTTTAACTTTAATAGCGTTTTCTACAGGGTGTCCCAGAACTACCTTGAGAATGGAACACCCTTTTTCTTTGCGAAAATGTTGCTTGAGGTGTCTTTTTTGAATGGTTAACAAAAAGCATTAACCAGTCAGAGCGCGCATAGAGCACGCGCTCAGATGTGAGAGTGCTGTGTTGAATCCTGGCAGCCGGCCGAGGCCGTGAACGTGAACAAATTCCTCGGTCTAATAGTGAGCGTTAAGTAAAAGTTAAAATGGAATAGGAAATGAAAGAATTATGTTGTGCCCCGATATTGTATAATAGCTAACAGTGTTACATCGGCAAAGAGGATCCTCAGACCGGGGTATAGAAACCCAAACGGTGTAGATTCAGCACAACGTGACTATTACATCTCGTTGAAGTTGTTGCCAAGCGAACATACATGTTACCGCGTGACTTCTTATACCAATTTTGTGAAACCCAGAGCTCATAATAAAAACCAATGGGTCTCACCCAAAAAGAGACTTCTGAGCTAACAACAGTCGATTACACATCGCATCTAACAATAAGTTGCCTCTGTCTAGTTCAAAAAAGCTACAATAAACTAACAAGGGAACATACCGAGGTAACAATCACCGATTTTGATGAAATTGAAGTATAATATAGTTTTCATTAATACATTTGACACGTATTTTTTTTAGCGGCAATCGCGCGTGTTAAAGGGGTGAAAACCGTCCCCAAAATTGGGGTTGCTAAATCAATTTCGATGAATATCTCGGACACTACTAGGGATACAGCAATTGTGTAAATAGATAAAATTAGTATTTTTTAACGACGAATTTGACGGGGTAAACAATTTTGTTGAAAACCCATTTGTTTAAATAATATATTGAAAAATGTCATACTTTTGATAGCTTTTCCCAGTTAAATGTGTATAAAGTTTCTTGAATATTTGTTTATAGAAACTATGCATCCAGGCACAAACTACGGATAAACCGGAATTTTTATTTTTGCGTTACAAAAAGTTACTATATTTGAAATTTTCTTGTTTATTGTGCACAGTAGACGACCTGAATTGTTTCTCGTTCCTTAAATATGTTGTAGCTCTAAGCCAAAATCCTGCATCCGTTCCGAGACGAACCTCTCGGGGCACAACAATTAAGAGTAATATTGAATTATTCATTACTCATGAATAAAGAATAAACCTATTCGTTATGTCGTTATTCTTCTGGAATAATGAATCGAATGGCGAATAAACCTATCGATTGCAGTCTACGTTAAATTAAAAAAGATTGATGAAGGATTTAAATTTCACTGCTTCCCGTAACACGTGGTGCACAACAGCTGATGTTACGGTCGAATTAGCGAACTTCCTCCACAATATAAAACTTGCTACCTGCTCAGTAACTATCAGTTTTCACTTACAGATTTGAAGTTGTTCTACGTTTGAAACATTGGTGAACCCGGAAGGGGCCGATTGTTATTAACTTTGAAGGGGTTCAACATGGCCCCTTTTACTACCAAATACGCTCTTCCACGTTTAGCAATGCCGTTACAGTGTCCCGAAAGGATAGTAACTCGCGAGCTTTGCATTTTAGAACTTTACTTTCTTTTACTTTGTTGAAAGTATAAACAGCAATGACAGTGTCGGAAAGAGCGATCTTTATAGGTGGGCGTTCGTACTAATTCTGCCATGAGAAATTGTAGCGCGGTGCGCAATAGTGGACGAGAGATAGTTGGAAAAATGTGATAAGGGAGAGCTACGCGCCGTTGAGGTTTATGATGGTAAGGCCCTTGAGACCCACGTGCTGGTCAGCAGAGTTTTTCGGTTCCCAGGAAACACGGCCGTGACGAATTTAATGAAGATATTTTTCAGTTACCAAAAAAGCACTGCGAATGATTCAAGACACTGGCATGTGCTCCGAGATGCTACATATTTTATTACATTCTTTGTATTGTTATGCTTTTCCCGGTGTCTGGAAAATATCTCCATTAAATTCGCCACAGCCGTGTTTTCTGGGAACTTCAAAACTCTGCTGGTCAACACGTGGGCACCAAGAAACCTTCCACCATAAACCCTCCCCCCCCCCCCCTCGACGAGCTGTACTTCACCCTTATGACATGTTTTCAACTAGCTCTCGTACACCATTGCGAACAGCTTCACAATTTCTTCAGACAGAGTTAGTCCGGACGCCAAGCAGTAAAGACTTACATACATAGACTTACTTAGACTAGTAAAGACTTTTACTGTGAATATAATAGAAGTTAAGATTTAACACAACAACGGCAATGATAAACGTGGAAGAGCGTATTTGGCAGTAGCGGAGGCCATATCGATTCGAGCCCCTTCACAGATGAAAACAATTGGTCCCTTTCGGGAAAAACAGTTGTTCAAATGTAGGAACAACTGACTTCGTAAATTTGAATCTCGAAGTAAAAAATGATAGTGATCGTGCAACGAAATAAATTCTGTGAAACGAAGTTGCACTAATCCACCCGAGATATCGGCTGTTGCACACCACGTATTACTTTTTCGAATGTTCAAGATCGATAGGATGGCAGTGCCAGTGACACATTTTAATTGAAGCAGGTTTATTTATGGATGATTGGGTGCGTTTAATTTAAATCTTTTGTCAGTCTCTTTTAATTTAACGAGGGCTGCAATCGATAGGCTTCTTAGTCATTCGATTCATTCATACTACGTGAATGGCGATTAACTGGTTATATTTCTTATTACATATAACTTCTGTGACTTGTTATGCAGAGTCTCAACGTCGTGTGATGTTCCTTACATTTCTGAACCCGACACGTCGCGTCTCCGGTGCGTGGATTAATTTTTACTAGGGGTTGTAAATCCCTAGGTACCTTTGGGGCCACACCGGTTAATTACGACACTGCTCGCCAAATTAATCTTGAGCTGTCAATTGAAGAAGTTCGTGAATCTATTTTGGAGCGTCAGAGATTATACAGGGTGTAACGCAACAGTATGCAAATATTTTAAGGGGTGATTCTACAGGCCAAAATAAAGCGAAAATCAAGAATGGCAATTTTCCGTTTGAGGCTTTGTTTACGAGATATCGATGTTTAAAAAAACGGCGTTCGAACGCCTGCCGATGGGGAATCTGACGCGTGAGGCTCGAGTCAAACAGCTGTGTTCAGTGGTAGTCATTCGCTACGACGCCGCAGGAACCATGACGTACCGCACCGTGAAATCTGGCACTCAGAAGGCACACGCATTACGATGTATAGCATTCAACCTGCTTACTTGTAAAAATCCACATGGGCATATCGAAACCCGCCCAACGGGATTATCAAGTAAAAAGGGTGACGGCAGCCTTCAATACTCAATTTTGTTTCCAAAAACCAAGTATGCAATTGGCCCGTCCTCGATTGTTAACAACACATCCATCAACACAGAAATTTGCAGCACACAAGGATCACGATTCCACGATTTGCACTAAACTAATTATTCCAGGGATGTTCCTCGTGTCCACCACTCGCTTGAATGCAATGATTCGGTATAAGCAAATTAAGAACAATATCAAATTATTCGTTATTCGTGTAGAATCAATTAATCGATTGACTAATAAACCTATCAATTGCAGCCCGCGTTAAATTAAAAAAGATTGACAGAATATTCAAATTAGACTCACCCATGCATCCAGAAATGAACCTGCTTCGACGAAAATGGGTCACTGTGTCAGCCTACCGATCTTGAGCATTGCAAGTAGGTATCCCGCAGTGCAAGACAGCTGATGTTACGGCCAGGTCAGCGAACTCACTTTATTTGACAAAACTTGCTACCTGCACGGCAACTATCACTGGGTTATTCTACCGATCCTGGCCATTCGAAGAACAAACGCATGGTGCACAACAGCCGATGTCTCGATTGGAACAGTGAAAGAACTTCGTTTCACAAAATTTCCATCATTGCACGATCACTGTCTCTTTAGACTTCAAGATTTGAATTTATGAAATCAGTTGTTCCCACTTATGAATAATTGCTAGCTGCGAAAGGGGCTGATTGATATTAACTTTGACGGGCTTCGACTTGGCCCTTTCTACTGCCCAATGCGCTTTTCCACGTTCTGCAATTTCATCGTCGTGTTCCCAAGCGCGTAATCACTCGCGGGCTTCACGTTTTAAAACTTAACTTTTATTTCGTTGAATGTAAAAACAAAAATTACAGTGTCAGAGAGATCTTTACTGTATGACGTTCAAATTGATTCTGTCTTGAGAAACTATGACGCGGTTTACAACAGTGGACGAGGGCTAGCTGGAAAAACGTTATAAGGGAGAGTTACGGGTCCTTACGGGGGGCGCGCTTTAGGGTGAAAGGCCCTTGAGGCCCACGTGCTGGCCAGCAGAGTTTTCGGTTCCCAGAAAACACGGCCGTGGCGAATTTAATGGAGACATTTTCCAGTTGCCGGGAAGGCACTGCGGAGTGTTCAAGACACTGTTACATTCTCCGAGATGCTACATCTTTTATTACATTCTTTGTAATGCTATACCTTTTCCGGGGACTGGAAAATGTTTTCACTAAATTCACCATGGCCGTGTTTTCTGGGAACCGAAAACTCTGCTGGCCAGCACGTGTAATACGTGTAACGTGTAACGAGATATGAAAGCCAAGCAGTAAGTACGTACTGAAAGGAGATATTTGCTCGAAGGGGATTAACCCGATCTTGCAATGTCTGTGTCAACGAACGAAACTAACGCAACGAACGCGTGACCAGGACTAGCCCCGATTTGATTGAATTTCGTGGTCCTTATATACTCGAAAATTAGGCTCCTAATTGTGGAAGGGGTAACTGCAGTTGCTCCAGTTTCGTGGGAACGCTGCGAGGGTGGTCTTCTGTTTTCCCGGATTCTGTTTATTCCTTGTAGGGCTGGCGCCTCCCAGGAATTTGGTCTGTCTCTCCCAGGGTCTGAGTTTCCTTTAGGAGGGGTCCCAAGTGTGCAGGTGCGGGCTTGGTCGTGTACGCGTCTTATGATTATAAACATTTGTAAAAATTCCAACCGTCGTCCTGGATGACACGTTCCCGAACGAATCAAAATCATGAAATAATTTCACCGTGCGTAACACTGCTATAAACCTTGCCAAAAATTCCAAACGCGTTGTTCCGTGCGACAGAACATTTTTCTTAACGCTTCCTATTAGGCCGAGGATGTTGTTCACGTTTATGGCCTCGGCTGACGCTCAGGCTCGAACACAGCACTGTCGCGGCTGAACGCGGGCCCCACATGTACTCTGATAGGTCAATGTTTTTCGTTAACCATTCAAAAACAAAGCCTCAAACAACATGTTCGCGAAGGAAAAAGCTGTACACACAACAGTGAACAACAGAAAGTATACAGCTTTTAAAATAGAGTAACATTTTTATAATTGAACTAAACGACTTGCACTTTTGTAAAAAGATCAGTTTAATAGAAATCCTGTTTACGTCGTTTAGAACAAATTAGATTTTTCGAAATGGCAACGAAAATAGTGAATGCCATTATTTCAAGTTTTTTGTATGAGCTTACAATGAAAAGTTGAGATATGCCTGTTGTAGAATTAGGTAAGATATAAACACATTGAAAATTTGTCCAAATCGGTTAACGTTGCTCTAAGCTTTAAACGTTCCAAGATCGTAGCATGAATCACGCCGATTGTCAACCAAACGTGATCTAGTAAAAACCGGGACCGCTATTAGACGAGACACTACACAGTGGAACGTTCGCCTGCCACACATGGTAGAACCATTTTCTGAATAAAAACAGATATTTAACTTACGTTTTCTTATTTTCTACAATTAATATACTGCTATATTATAAAGCCATTATCTCGAAAACTACTATAGCTACAAAATGAGCTTTTATCAAATTAAATGGTTCAAAGGGATTATAATTTAGGACTTAGCAAATTTGGGGGAGGCCTTTGCGGTTGAAAAAACTTCCCATACCGTTTTTTTAGATAGATCATATCAATTTTTTAATATTTAGATAATAGTTATTGAACCTAATAACATTTGCTTCAAACATTCTTTTCTATCCTAAATAGCTACAGAGTTATAGCGAAGGACGTTTACACACATGCAGCCCCCTGGAGGTGTCGAAAGATATTACCAGGAGCGCGCTCTGCTTTCATAATTATATCGTTAAATGTTCAAACTGAACTGTTTTCAATTCCATTCAATTCAAAGCGCGTACTCATCATTTCAGTAATTTCCGTATGGGGATATATAGAACAAGATACAGGGTGCTCGGCTACTGCATTTCAATATTTTAAGGGGCTATTGCTGTGGTAATTCTGAACAATTCTTTGCTGTCCGAATATGTTGGTTAAAAATATTTGAAATAATTGGAAAAACAGTCACCAATAAGGGAGCGGTGAAGCGCGAGCTCAGGTGAGAGATTCGATATAACATTTTTCCAACTAGCCACAATTCACCGTTACAAACCGCGTCACAGATTCTCAAGACAGAATCAGTCCGAACGCCGAACAGTAAAGATCTCTCTGACATTGTAATTGCTATTTTTACTTTTAACGGAAAAAAGTTAAGATTTAAAATGCGAAGCACGCGAGTTATTACCCACTAGGGAATACGACAACGGCATTGCCGAACGTGTAAAAGCGTATTTGGCAGCAGAAAGAGCCTTGTTGAAATCCTTCAAAATTAATAATCGCCAATTATTCAAACTCATCTCATAAATTCAAATTTTTGTGAAGAAAGTGTTGTGCCCCGATATCATATTATAGCTGACAGTAGTGCATCAGCATAGAAGGTCTCGGAACAAGGCCAAATTCCAATCATTTTGGAATCAGCACAACGTGACCGAGCGATCACGTTGAAGTTGTTA
>JALHAQ010000214.1:0-10463 GCA_023838395.1 Holcopasites calliopsidis
GCTCCTAGTACATACATACTTCCGTCAGGTATATAGAATCGCGCGTCATGTACACAGAAATGCGCGTTCTGTACATACGTACGGCCGTCCAGTACATACATCCGGGCGCCTAGTACATACATACGCCTGTCCAGTATATGACAGCGCGCGTCGATTACATAACGACACCCCTCTAGTACATGGAACAACGCGCCAAATACATACATACGCCCGCCCGGGACATAGCATCGCGCGTCATGTACACAGAAATGCGCGTTCTGTACATACGTACGCCCGTCCAGTACATACATCCGTGCGCCTAGTACATACATACGGCTGTCCAGTATATGACAGCGTGCGTCGATTACATAACGACACCCCTCTAGTACATGGAACAACGCGCCAAATACATACATACGGCCGTCCAGGACATAGCATCGCGCGTCATGTACATAGCAATGCGCGTTCTGTACATACGTACGCCCGTCCAGTACATACATCCGTGCGCCTAGTACATACATACGGCTGTCCAGTATATGACAGCGTGCGTCGATTACATAACGACACCCCTCTAGAACATGAAACAACGCGCCAAATTCATACATACGTCCGTCAGATATATAGAATCGCGCGTCATGTACACAGATATTCGCGTTCTGTACATACGTACGGCCGTCCAGTACATACATCCGGGCGCCTAGTACATACATACGTCCGTCATGTATATAGAATCGGGCGTCATGCACATAGAAATGCAATTTCTGTACATACATACGCCTGTCCAGTACATACATCCGGGCGCCTAGTACATACATACGCCCGTCAGGTATATAGAATCGCGCGTCATGCACATAGAAATGCGCGTTCTGTACATACATACGCCCGTCCAGTACATACATCCGGGCGCCTAGTACATACATACGCCCGTCAGGTATATAGAATCTCGCGTCATGCACATAGAAATGCGCGTTCTGTACATACATACGCTCGTCCAGTACATACATCCGGGCGCCTAGTACATACATACGCCCGTCAGGTATATAGAATCGCGCGTCATGCACATAGAAATGCGCGTTCTGTACATACATACGCCCGTCCAGTACATACATCCGGGCGCCTAGTACATACATACTTCCGTCAGGTATATAGAATCGCGCGTCATGTACACAGAAATGCGCGTTCTGTACATACGTACGGCCGTCCAGTACATACATCCGGGCGCCTAGTACATACATACGCCTGTCCAGTATATGACAGCGCGCGTCGATTACATAACGACACCCCTCTAGTACATGGAACAACGCGCCAAATACATACATACGCCCGTCCGGGACATAGCATCGCGCGTCATGTACACAGAAATTCGCGTTCTGTACATACATACGCCCGTCCAGTACATACATCCGTGCGCCTAGTACATACATACGGCTGTCCAGTATATGACAGCGTGCGTCGATTACATAACGACACCCCTCTAGTACATGGAACAACGCGCCAAATACATACATACGGCCGTCCGGGACATAGCATCGCGCGTCATGTACATAGCAATGCGCGTTCTGTACATACATACGCCCGTCCAGTACATGCATCCGGGCGTCTAATACATACATAGGCCTGTCCAGTATATGACAGCGTGCGTCGATTACATAACGACACCCCTCTAGAACATGAAACAACGCGCCGAAATTCATACATACGTCCGTCAGATATATAGAATCGCGCGTCATGTACACAGAAAGGCGCGTTCTGTACATACGTACGGCCGTCCAGTACATGCATCCGGGCGCCTGGTACATACATACGCCCGTCGAGTACATGGAAGCGTGCGTCGATTACATAACGACACCCCTCTAGTACATGGAACAACGCGCCAAATACATACATACGTCCGTCATGTATATAGAATCGGGCGTCATGCACATAGAAATGCACGTTCTGTACATACATACGCCCGTCCACTACATACATCCGGGCGCCTAGTACATACATACGCCCGTCAGGTATATAGAATCGCGCGTCATGCACATAGAAATGCGCGTTCTGTACATACATACGCCCGTCCAGTACATACATCCGGGCGCCTAGTACATACATACGCCCGTCAGGTATATAGAATCGTGCGTCATGCACATAGAAATGCGCGTTCTGTACATACATACGCCCGTCCAGTACATACATCCGGGCGCCTAGTACATACATACGCCCGTCAGGTATATAGAATCGCGCGTCATGCACATAGAAATGCGCGTTCTGTACAAACATACGCCCGTCCAGTACATACATCCGGGCGCCTAGTACATACATACGCCCGTCAGGTATATAGAATCGCGCGTCATGCACATAGAAATGCGCGTTCTGTACATACATACGCTCGTCCAGTACATACATCCGGGCGCCTAGTACATACATACGCCCGTCAGGTATATAGAATCGCGCGTCATGTACACAGATATTCGCGTTCTGTACATACGTACGGCCGTCCAGTACATACATCCGGGCGCCTAGTACATACATACGTCCGTCATGTATATAGAATCGGGCGTCATGCACATAGAAATGCACGTTCTGTACATACATACGCCTGTCCAGTACATACATCCGGGCGCCTAGTACATACATACGCCCGTCAGGTATATAGAATCGCGCGTCATGCACATAGAAATGCGCGTTCTGTACATACATACGCCCGTCGAGTACATACATCCGGGCGCCTAGTACATACATACGCCCGTCAGGTATATAGAATCTCGCGTCATGCACATAGAAATGCGCGTTCTGTACATACATACGCTCGTCCAGTACATACATCCGGGCGCCTAGTACATACATACGCCCGTCAGGTATATAGAATCGCGCGTCATGCACATAGAAATGCGCGTTCTGTACATACATACGCCCGTCCAGTACATACATCCGGGCGCCTAGTACATACATACGCCTGTCCAGTATATGACAGCGCTCGTCGATTACATAACGACACCCCTCTAGTACATGGAACAACGCGCCAAATACATAGATACGTCCGTCATGTATATAGAATCGGGCGTCATGCACATAGAAATGCACGTTCTGTACATACATACGCCCGTCCACTACATACATCCGGGCGCCTAGTACATACATACGCCCGTCAGGTATATAGAATCGCGCGTCATGCACATAGAAATGCGCGTTCTGTACATACATACGCCCGTCCAGTACATACATCCGGGCGCCTAGTACATACATACGCCCGTCAGGTATATAGAATCGTGCGTCATGCACATAGAAATGCGCGTTCTGTACATACATACGCCCGTCCAGTACATACATCCGGGCGCCTAGTACATACATACGCCCGTCAGGTATATAGAATCGCGCGTCATGCACATAGAAATGCGCGTTCTGTACAAACATACGCCCGTCCAGTACATACATCCGGGCGCCTAGTACATACATACGCCCGTCAGGTATATAGAATCGCGCGTCATGCACATAGAAATGCGCGTTCTGTACATACATACGCTCGTCCAGTACATACATCCGGGCGCCTAGTACATACATACGCCCGTCAGGTATATAGAATCGCGCGTCATGTACACAGATATTCGCGTTCTGTACATACGTACGGCCGTCCAGTACATACATCCGGGCGCCTAGTACATACATACGCCTGTCCAGTATATGACAGCGCGCGTCGATTACATAACGACACCCCTGTAGTACATGGAACAACGCGCCAAATACATACATACGCCCGCCCGGGACATAGCATCGCGCGTCATGTACACAGAAATGCGCGTTCTGTACATACGTACGCCCGTCCAGTACATACATCCGTGCGCCTAGTACATACATACGGCTGTCCAGTATATGACAGCGTGCGTCGATTACATAACGACACCCCTCTAGTACATGGAACAACGCGCCAAATACATACATACGGCCGTCCGGGACATAGCATCGCGCGTCATGTACATAGCAATGCGCGTTCTGTACATACATACGCCCGTCCAGTACATGCATCCGGGCGTCTAATACATACATAGGCCTGTCCAGTATATGACAGCGTGCGTCGATTACATAACGACACCCCTCTAGAACATGAAACAACGCGCCGAAATTCATACATACGTCCGTCAGATATATAGAATCGCGCGTCATGTACACAGAAATGCGCGTTCTGTACATACGTACGGCCGTCCAGTACATGCATCCGGGCGCCTGGTACATACATACGCCCGTCGAGTACATGGAAGCGTGCGTCGATTACATAACGACACCCCTCTAGTACATGGAACAACGCGCCAAATACATACATACGTCCGTCATGTATATAGAATCGGGCGTCATGCACATAGAAATGCACGTTCTGTACATACATACGCCCGTCCAGTACATACATCCGGGCGCCTAGTACATACATACGCCCGTCAGGTATATAGAATCGCGCGTCATGCACATAGAAATGCGCGTTCTGTACATACATACGCCCGTCCAGTACATACATCCGGGCGCCTAGTACATACATACGCCCGTCAGGTATATAGAATCGCGCGTCATGTACACAGAAATGCGCGTTTTGTACATACGTACGGCCGTCCAGTACATACATCCGGGCGCCTAGTACATACATACGCCCGTCAGGTATATAGAATCGCGCGTCATGCACATAGAATTGCGCGTTCTGTACATACATACGCCCGTCCAGTACATACATCCGGGTGCCTAGTACATACATACGCCCGTCAGGTATATAGAATCGCGCGTCATGCACATAGAAATGCGCGTTCTGTACACACATACGCCCGTCCAGTACATACATCCGGGCGCCTAGTACATACATACGCCCGTCAGGTATATAGAATCGCGCGTCATGCACATAGAAATGCGCGTTCTGTACATACATACGCCCGTCCAGTACATACATCCGGGCGCCTAGTACATACATACGCCCGTCAGGTATATAGAATCGCGCGTCATGCACATAGAAATGCGCGTTCTGTACATACATACGCTCGTCCAGTACATACATCCGGGAGCCTAGTACATACATACGCCCGTCAGGTATATAGAATCTCGCGTCATGCACATAGAAATGCGCGTTCTGTACATACATACGCTCGTCCAGTACATACATCCGGGCGCCTAGTACATACATACGCCCGTCAGGTATATAGAATCGCGCGTCATGCACATAGAAATGCGCGTTCTGTACATACATACGCCCGTCCAGTACATACATCCGGGCGCCTAGTACATACATACTTCCGTCAGGTATATAGAATCGCGCGTCATGTACACAGAAATGCGCGTTCTGTACATACGTACGGCCGTCCAGTACATACATCCGGGCGCCTAGTACATACATACGCCTGTCCAGTATATGACAGCGCGCGTCGATTACATAACGACACCCCTCTAGTACATGGAACAACGCGCCAAATACATACATACGCCCGCCCGGGACATAGCATCGCGCGTCATGTACACAGAAATGCGCGTTCTGTACATACGTACGCCCGTCCAGTACATACATCCGTGCGCCTAGTACATACATACGGCTGTCCAGTATATGACAGCGTGCGTCGATTACATAACGACACCCCTCTAGTACATGGAACAACGCGCCAAATACATACATACGGCCGTCCAGGACATAGCATCGCGCGTCATGTACATAGCAATGCGCGTTCTGTACATACGTACGCCCGTCCAGTACATACATCCGTGCGCCTAGTACATACATACGGCTGTCCAGTATATGACAGCGTGCGTCGATTACATAACGACACCCCTCTAGAACATGAAACAACGCGCCAAATTCATACATACGTCCGTCAGATATATAGAATCGCGCGTCATGTACACAGATATTCGCGTTCTGTACATACGTACGGCCGTCCAGTACATACATCCGGGCGCCTAGTACATACATACGTCCGTCATGTATATAGAATCGGGCGTCATGCACATAGAAATGCAATTTCTGTACATACATACGCCTGTCCAGTACATACATCCGGGCGCCTAGTACATACATACGCCCGTCAGGTATATAGAATCGCGCGTCATGCACATAGAAATGCGCGTTCTGTACATACATACGCCCGTCCAGTACATACATCCGGGCGCCTAGTACATACATACGCCCGTCAGGTATATAGAATCTCGCGTCATGCACATAGAAATGCGCGTTCTGTACATACATACGCTCGTCCAGTACATACATCCGGGCGCCTAGTACATACATACGCCCGTCAGGTATATAGAATCGCGCGTCATGCACATAGAAATGCGCGTTCTGTACATACATACGCCCGTCCAGTACATACATCCGGGCGCCTAGTACATACATACTTCCGTCAGGTATATAGAATCGCGCGTCATGTACACAGAAATGCGCGTTCTGTACATACGTACGGCCGTCCAGTACATACATCCGGGCGCCTAGTACATACATACGCCTGTCCAGTATATGACAGCGCGCGTCGATTACATAACGACACCCCTCTAGTACATGGAACAACGCGCCAAATACATACATACGCCCGCCCGGGACATAGCATCGCGCGTCATGTACACAGAAATTCGCGTTCTGTACATACATACGCCCGTCCAGTACATACATCCGTGCGCCTAGTACATACATACGGCTGTCCAGTATATGACAGCGTGCGTCGATTACATAACGACACCCCTCTAGTACATGGAACAACGCGCCAAATACATACATACGGCCGTCCGGGACATAGCATCGCGCGTCATGTACATAGCAATGCGCGTTCTGTACATACATACGCCCGTCCAGTACATGCATCCGGGCGTCTAATACATACATAGGCCTGTCCAGTATATGACAGCGTGCGTCGATTACATAACGACACCCCTCTAGAACATGAAACAACGCGCCGAAATTCATACATACGTCCGTCAGATATATAGAATCGCGCGTCATGTACACAGAAAGGCGCGTTCTGTACATACGTACGGCCGTCCAGTACATGCATCCGGGCGCCTGGTACATACATACGCCCGTCGAGTACATGGAAGCGTGCGTCGATTACATAACGACACCCCTCTAGTACATGGAACAACGCGCCAAATACATACATACGTCCGTCATGTATATAGAATCGGGCGTCATGCACATAGAAATGCACGTTCTGTACATACATACGCCCGTCCACTACATACATCCGGGCGCCTAGTACATACATACGCCCGTCAGGTATATAGAATCGCGCGTCATGCACATAGAAATGCGCGTTCTGTACATACATACGCCCGTCCAGTACATACATCCGGGCGCCTAGTACATACATACGCCCGTCAGGTATATAGAATCGCGCGTCATGCACATAGAAATGCGCGTTCTGTACATACATACGCCCGTCCAGTACATACATCCGGGCGCCTAGTACATACATACGCCCGTCAGGTATATAGAATCGCGCGTCATGCACATAGAAATGCGTGTTCTGTACAAACATACGCCCGTCCAGTACATACATCCGGGCGCCTAGTACATACATACGCCCGTCAGGTATATAGAATCGCGCGTCATGCACATAGAAATGCGCGTTCTGTACATACATACGCTCGTCCAGTACATACATCCGGGCGCCTAGTACATACATACGCCCGTCAGGTATATAGAATCGCGCGTCATGTACACAGATATTCGCGTTCTGTACATACGTACGGCCGTCCAGTACATACATCCGGGCGCCTAGTACATACATACGTCCGTCATGTATATAGAATCGGGCGTCATGCACATAGAAATGCACGTTCTGTACATACATACGCCTGTCCAGTACATACATCCGGGCGCCTAGTACATACATACGCCCGTCAGGTATATAGAATCGCGCGTCATGCACATAGAAATGCGCGTTCTGTACATACATACGCCCGTCGAGTACATACATCCGGGCGCCTAGTACATACATACGCCCGTCAGGTATATAGAATCTCGCGTCATGCACATAGAAATGCGCGTTCTGTACATACATACGCTCGTCCAGTACATACATCCGGGCGCCTAGTACATACATACGCCCGTCAGGTATATAGAATCGCGCGTCATGCACATAGAAATGCGCGTTCTGTACATACATACGCCCGTCCAGTACATACATCCGGGCGCCTAGTACATACATACTTCCGTCAGGTATATAGAATCGCGCGTCATGTACACAGAAATGCGCGTTCTGTACATACGTACGGCCGTCCAGTACATACATCCGGGCGCCTAGTACATACATACGCCTGTCCAGTATATGACAGCGCGCGTCGATTACATAACGACACCCCTGTAGTACATGGAACAACGCGCCAAATACATACATACGCCCGCCCGGGACATAGCATCGCGCGTCATGTACACAGAAATGCGCGTTCTGTACATACGTACGCCCGTCCAGTACATACATCCGTGCGCCTAGTACATACATACGGCTGTCCAGTATATGACAGCGTGCGTCGATTACATAACGACACCCCTCTAGTACATGGAACAACGCGCCAAATACATACATACGGCCGTCCGGGACATAGCATCGCGCGTCATGTACATAGCAATGCGCGTTCTGTACATACATACGCCCGTCCAGTACATGCATCCGGGCGTCTAATACATACATAGGCCTGTCCAGTATATGACAGCGTGCGTCGATTACATAACGACACCCCTCTAGAACATGAAACAACGCGCCGAAATTCATACATACGTCCGTCAGATATATAGAATCGCGCGTCATGTACACAGAAATGCGCGTTCTGTACATACGTACGGCCGTCCAGTACATGCATCCGGGCGCCTGGTACATACATACGCCCGTCGAGTACATGGAAGCGTGCGTCGATTACATAACGACACCCCTCTAGTACATGGAACAACGCGCCAAATACATACATACGTCCGTCATGTATATAGAATCGGGCGTCATGCACATAGAAATGCACGTTCTGTACATACATACGCCCGTCCAGTACATACATCCGGGCGCCTAGTACATACATACGCCCGTCAGGTATATAGAATCGCGCGTCATGCACATAGAAATGCGCGTTCTGTACATACATACGCCCGTCCAGTACATACATCCGGGCGCCTAGTACATACATACGCCCGTCAGGTATATAGAATCGCGCGTCATGGACACAGATATTCGCGTTCTGTACATACGTACGGCCGTCCAGTACATACATCCGGGCGCCTAGTACATACATACGTCCGTCATGTATATAGAATCGGGCGTCATGCACATAGAAATGCACGTTCTGTACATACATACGCCTGTCCAGTACATACATCCGGGCGCCTAGTACATACATACGCCCGTCAGGTATATAGAATCGCGCGTCATGCACATAGAAATGCGCGTTCTGTACATACATACGCCCGTCCAGTACATACATCCGGGCGCCTAGTACATACATACGCCCGTCAGGTATATAGAATCTCGCGTCATGCACATAGAAATGCGCGTTCTGTACATACATACGCTCGTCCAGTACATACATCCGGGCGCCTAGTACATACATACGCCCGTCAGGTATATAGAATCGCGCGTCATGCACATAGAAATGCGCGTTCTGTACATACATACGCCCGTCCAGTACATACATCCGGGCGCCTAGTACATACATACTTCCGTCAGGTATATAGAATCGCGCGTCATGTACACAGAAATGCGCGTTCTGTACATACGTACGGCCGTCCAGTACATACATCCGGGCGCCTAGTACATACATACGCCTGTCCAGTATACGACAGCGCGCGTCGATTACATAACGACACCCCTGTAGTACATGGAACAACGCGCCAAATACATACATACGCCCGCCCGGGACATAGCATCGCGCGTCATGTACACAGAAATGCGCGTTCTGTACATACGTACGCCCGTCCAGTACATACATCCGTGCGCCTAGTACATACATACGGCTGTACAGTATATGACAGCGTGCGTCGATTACATAACGACACCCCTCTAGTACATGGAACAACGCGCCAAATACATACATACGGCCGTCCGGGACATAGCATCGCGCGTCATGTACATAGCAATGCGCGTTCTGTACATACATACGCCCGTCCAGTACATACATCCGGGCGCCTAGTACATACATACGCCCGTCAGGTATATAGAATCTCGCGTCATGCACATAGAAATGCGCGTTCTGTACATACATACGCTCGTCCAGTACATACATCCGGGCGCCTAGTACATACATACGCCCGTCAGGTATATAGAATCTCGCGTCATGCACACAGAAATGCGCGTTCTGTACATACGTACGGCCGTCCAGTACATACATCCGGGCGCCTAGTACATACATACGCCTGTCCAGTATATGACAGCGCGCGTCGATTACATAACGACACCCCTCTAGTACATGGAACAACGCGCCAAATACATACATACGTCCGTCAGGTATATAGAATCGCGCGTCATGCACATAGAAATGCGCGCTCTGTACATACATACGCC
>JALHAQ010000215.1:0-10439 GCA_023838395.1 Holcopasites calliopsidis
GGGTTTGAACACCGGACCATGCATATATTATGCATTGTCCATACAAACTGAGCTAAGCTCACGAGGACTAATGTTCTTTCCTTTAGTTTAATAAAACAATTTCAAACTAGATCTTATACCATTTAATTTTTAAAATACATACACCCTCAAATATATCTCCAAGAATTTAATAAAAATATTTTGTAATTCAAAATAATAATAAAAAAGATTAATGTTAACTCTTATAGTTGAACTTCAAATTTGTTTTTGAATTTCAACTTAAACCTACTTCATTCGATACGTTGTCTGGTCGAAATTTAATTATACTATTTCATGATTACACTTAATGTATCACTTCTATGTCACTGTTTCTTATAAATGATTTTTCACAATTGATCAGCAACCATTGAATCTTCTTGCAAAACACTTCAAATGTTTTGATTTCATATCGATGGTGCAACCTAAATTTTTATTTAAGGGTGTATTGTAAGTTGTATTTCATATTATTTTGATACTTGTGTTGTTGTTTTAGGAGTATCAATTTGTTAAAAAATCTCTGGTGTCAATGTTTCTATCAACCGCCAAAGTTATGTTTGTGAATTGTGATATGTATTCGTCGAAACCAACATCAAACATGACATGAACATCAGTGTATTGACAAGTATAATCGTTGAGGCGAGGTTGTTGTTGGGATATGCGTTATACAAACAATGAGGTGCAATTCTTGTTAATTGTTTGGTATAATTTTCTGTTAATAAAAGGCAACATCGATCCGTGTGTCCGCATGGGTTGCCATACTAGTATATAACATGCGTTGAAGCTAAGGAAGATTATGAAATGATTTTAGATAAATTATGTATTTTTTTGACTTGGGATGCTGAGGATCGAACCTGCAACAACTAGTTCTTAAATGACCAGTGTTGAGGTACGATGATGGCTTCAATTATATCATATTTAATATACAAAATAATATAAAAAATTATTTACATTAAATTCAGGTTAAGTATCCAATTGATCCATGAAACAATGAAAATATTAATTTATACACGTGAAAATTTCAATATTTTTTAAAAGTCCTTAAGCTGGATTCTTAGTTGATATGACTAGAGAAGCAAAAATAGGAATAGTCTCAAACATCCTAAGGCCAGTAGAATTGCTAATTTAATAGCCCAAAGCTCAGCTATAGTAATAGTGCAAGCCCCTAATTTAACGGAATATCAATATACAAAAGCCGCATCAGCATTGCGCATCACACCTGGGGTTGCAGCTAAGATTCTGTGATTTGTACAAACCATTCTTAGAGAGGCATTACAAACAAACACATGGATCTAATGCATAAGAAGTAATCTTAATACATGATATCCGAGATTTTCAACATGGAGAAATTCACGTGATATTCTAAAATTTCCCATGCACTTGTGTGTACAAAGCATTGTTATAAAAAA
Organism: Holcopasites calliopsidis; assembly: GCA_023838395.1. Classification (NCBI taxonomy): domain Eukaryota; kingdom Metazoa; phylum Arthropoda; class Insecta; order Hymenoptera; family Apidae; genus Holcopasites; species Holcopasites calliopsidis. Next base: position 1,425 of record JALHAQ010000215.1, read on the forward strand.
CGCGACTTAAGTCTCAAAATCCTGGTTTTTGCGACTTTGGCGTAGCTTCAATGACTCAAATCCATAGTAAAGTCCCAAAAACAGGCAAAATCCTATCAAAATCGCACAAAATCGTGAAATCCATTCAAAATCGCAGGATTTTGAAGGATTTTGTTCATTTTTTGATAAGGGTCCATGTTTGACCCGGTTCGTAAATTGACCCGATTTGAATCCATGACCCGTTCTATAAATACCCAAAAAGCCAAAAATCACTTCCCCACATTTATGTATATGTATTTTGTGGACTTTGAACTTTAGTCATTTATGACTATATGCAATTTATAACATATATTTAACATTATTTTTGTTTTGGTAGAATCCTCGATTTTAATTGCGATTTTACAAGTCCCGACTTTGCTATCAATTATCGACTCTACAAAAGTCCTTGACTAAAATCCTTCGATTTTGATTGTGATTTTACGAGTCTCGATTTTGCTACTCCCTTTCGACTTGAAGTAAAGTCCCGATTTTGATAACCTTGGTACAAAGGGTACAACATGCCCAATACGCTGCGTGATGTGTGACTTTTTCCTTGAAGATCAATGAGATATTTTTCTTTAGATGGGAACAAGCAATTGTATGTTGACTTATATGTTGTGCCATGTATGAAGATAATTTCAGGACTTGTTTCTTCGAAATTTACAACCACTTACCAAGTGACAATTGCAATCTCTTTGTCATGGTCAATCGGAATCTCTGGGAAATGCAGGAACCAGTGTCTATGAGAAGGTTATATGTTGAGCTTCAAGGAGACATCTATTGCAAAAGAGCCTCTTGCTGCATTTAATTTTCCACGACAACATGAAATCATGCTCAACTAGTCTGCAGGTGAAATGGTTATACTTGGGAAAAACGAGTGTTTGCTACATTAAGTGTAACAATAACGACGACTGTGCAACATTCCAAACCGAACCGAAGATGGGCTATGGCGTTTGTATTCGAGGATCCCTCAGTGATTTTATCTCCACTCACACATTTTGACACCATCTAATTCTTGCGATGAATCTCGCTACTGAGTTGCGTTTTACTCATGTGCAATTTGAATTGGATAACAAAGTTTTCATCAAAGCTATCAATGGTTCAAAAATATTTACCAATGAATTACAATTCATAGTAACAGAATGTTGTGATATTTTATAAATTCAAGCTAGTTTTCAGCATAAGTTTGTTAGGACGCAAGTTATAGGGTTTCTCATAGTCTTGCTAGAGCATCCATATTGAAGGCTGGCTCCCATGTCCTTAATTCTATTAATTCATGTATTTGTCATCTCATTGTTGAAGAACATATTCTATTTTACCCAAAAAAAGTGGTTTTGTTTAATACTCTACTTAGCCTTTGAGTAAATCATTTACTTTAGAATTTGTACTTATGAAACAGGTATGACAAAATCTCAAATGAGTCAATGTGATTTTGCAAAAGCTGCAGTTTAATTTGTAGCTCCAATCTACCGAATACTATGCATACACAAGATCTACCACTTTGCTATTCGTCAAAAAAAATATAACATCTATCTTGATATTTTTTTTTTCTATTTTCAATTAGGATTAGTATGTCGAAATCTCCATGAAGGATAACATAGAAAGGTTCGAATATTTTTTGACAAATTTCCTAGAGGCATTCGTTTTATTGATAAATTTTCTAAATGTCTTTCACTACAAGAAAATATAGATTTTGCTACCATTATTTTACTACAAATTATATTGCTAGTAAATCTGAATTAAAAATACCACCGAAAACCACAAAGACTTATATTAATTCCACTCAAAGTCCCCAAACAAAAAAACAAAACACGTTCACACTCTCTCTCTTCTTCACCATTCTCTCACCGTCGAATCTCTCTCCATCGCAGTCTCTGATCACCGAGTCACCATATCCGTCCACCGTCACCGTCGATCTCTCACCGTCTCCGATCACCGTCACCGTCATCTCTCACCGTCGAGCTTCACATCGTCAAGTTCCAATCACACTCTGATCTCCATCCTCTTCGATTGAGCTTCTTCATTGAACTGATTGTGCTTCACCCGTCGCCGATTGAGCTTCGCATATATATAGTCACCCTCAAGCGTATGAGTATATATATAGTCACAATGTTTGTTTCTATTGTATTTGAGATTGTTTTTGGATTCTATAGTTTTGCAACAAATATATTCAGCAGTGTTTTTTCGAAGTGTTAGAAGCAATATTGATCGTATATTTAACAGGTGGCTGATGAGTAAGAATAATCAAATCGAACTGTTGGTTAAATTATTCATTAGTCCAATACATAATATATAGGTCTGAGCTGTGGCTCCTCCTCCCAGTTTTCAAATTCACATTTTCTATTACATCAAATTGATCATGAAGGTTATACATAAGTGCATTTTCTGTTGCTGTAAAGTCAGTTAGGCTATCATTTGCTATATCATTTTACACATACTGGTATATTCAAATTCTATATCTAGAAGTGTGACACTTGTTAGTTTTCTTGATCACATTTACATCTCTTTTCAGGATAAACAGTTGAAGCCTGATTCAGCAAGAAATGTTGAGGCAGATAGTTTGGCTAGGCACAGGTGGATGGACCTGTTTATCCACTTTTCCCTCTCGAAGTAAGCTGGCATTTCATATAGTTCTTTATCAACGAATCCTTGATTCACCTTCGCCGATTCATCCCTGATTCACCGAATCCTTGATTCACCATCGGATTCACCATCACCGATTCATCCCTGGTTCACCGAATCCTTGATTCAGCGCCCAATCTCTGATCCGCACCGGTTCTCAATCTCACACCGAAATCGTTCTCACATCACATCTGAATCATCAATCGATGCTCTCAGTTTCGCAACCGACGCCGCATTTTCATGGTTCTACTATCAATCTAAGGTATCTAAAACTATTCTTTACTTCTCTTTTATGATTAATCAACTCAATTGGTTGTTCTGAATTTTTAAAATTTAATATGCATGTGATTGATTATGAATAAGATTTAGGTTATGTTTGATTTTGGTGCTATTACTCGTTTTTTATGTTTTGATGTGTTTATTTTGCAATTTGGCATATGTGTGATTGATTATGAGTAAAGAGATTATGAATGCAGATGAGTTAAAGCTTGTTTCCAGATTATAAATGAAAAGGTTTTTTTTTTTTTTTTTTTTTTTTTTGTGGATTAGCTGAACTAGAACAATCAGTATTATATTAAAATAACTTGTAAAATCTCTTTTGAATCATTATGATGTCCGCATACTTAGAAAATCTCACTTTAATATGTTCTCTCACAGAAATGTGATAGGCAGTGTTTTTAAGTAGCGGCGCTGTAGCACTATACCGTAGTGGAATTTTTAAACAAATCAGTATTCATTTTTTATGGTGTGTGGTGGAATTAATTCTGTTTTTTGTATTGTAAAATTATCCAAAAAATGGAGTGGTAATTTTACTATATTTCATTTTTTTTTGTCATTCTGTTTCATTTAATTATTCATTAACTGATAAGGGTAATATCCAAATGGAGTGGAATAATATCAAATAACAAACTCTATTACTGAAGATTCTTTTCTTTTAATTTTTTGTTTACATCTTTGTTTTTTTAATGAACAGCTCCCAATAAATTTTTTGTTTACATTTTGTCAATTGATGTATAAACCTTTAATATGGTATCTTTGGTATATGCTCTTTGCCTCTGATCTTCATATATGCTCTATGTTTTCCATCTCTGATCGTTATCCCTTTTGATTTTTCACAGATAACTTTCAGATACTTGAATATTGAGTCTACAACATATTTGTATTTTGAAGATTTCAGAAGGTCAATACTCATTGGTGCACGGAACACATATCAAATTTTGGCCTGACAAAGAAGGACATGTGATATGTAAAGTTGAACCTATGTGGTAGATCTACCAATACTGCTTTTGATTGGAAGCTGGGTAACCTGCTAAATTTTTTAGTTATTGATCCTGATACACATGTGCTTGTATGAATATTGTTGGACCTTATATTGAATTAATTGTATGATCTAATTTAATATCAATACTATTCTGGATTTCTTACGGTGTGTTCTAGTCAATTAAACTTGCTTATTAATTTATTTGTAGTGTTTTCAATATTGTTTTAAATTTTTAGAAAACGGTGAAAACTTTCAAATTGGCAGGATGTATAAAAGAAGAATTTCAAATATTACCTTCCTTCACAAAAAATTTATTAGCTGTAGTTTTGCTACGGAATTGCTATGACAAGACTAGGTAACATTGTTGCAGATTAGATGCGAAATTGCTATGTTAAGTCATAGCTAGGTTGCTGTGGAAAATAAATTTTGACTGCTTGTTTGCTATGGACTAACTAAATATTTACTAGGATAATCATTCTATTAACTACGGATTTATTTGGAATTAATTCCCTAGCCAATTTTCCTCTCAATCCATGCTACGCTCAGATCAAGTTATTCCGTAGCATATCCCAGGCTAAATTATTTTGCTGGAAATTAGCTACGAATTAGCAACGTAAATGGGCGTAGCAAATCACATATTCTCTTGTAGTATTTGTTTTTGGATCTGTGAATTATCAGTCTTCATTTTTTCTTATAGGTGCATCGTCCATAGAATCATCATCCAAATCAGATCTGCATCAACGTAAATATTTACAGATTTTACCCCTAGGTGCAGTAGCTGATATGATATTGCTTGCTGAAGTTATACCCTTATGAAATACATGATAGTATAAGGACTTTTCAATGGTTTTTTTTTTTGTTACTGGTAAGAAATCCAGCATCATTTTGTCTGCTATAGATACAATATACCTAAAAATGATTAAAAATAACATTGAAAAAATTTCTCTTTCTAATTATTTCAATTGTAACTGAAATAAACAAAGTTACTGGAATAAACAAATTTACTGCATAAAACAAAGTGAGCATCTGAGACAAAGACTAGTGCGGAAATTTGTCAGATTACATTAACCGGTAATACTTAGATTCATACATCTTGTCCAATGATCACCAGAACTTGATTCTTTACCAACCAATGCGTTACCAAGGTCTCGCAGTTCAGGCTCCTAAAAAATGATTAAACCGAAAGTTAATTTGTTAATATAAAATTCAAGGGTCTAAATTACAAGGAATAATTAATTGTAATGGAATGTTTGATTCACAAACTAATTGCGCATCAGATTCTGACTCAAGCTTTCTATACCTTTTTTCTAATAATTTTGTTAACTTCTATTTGAGATGAGGATCCTCCTTCTCAATTTACGAACTTCACATCTGTACCCGACTTATGTTTCCTCTCATCTTTACAAAGAATGAATCAGGAGGCATGATATATTTTCAATCAATCTTCAGAGATAATTTTATTTTTTATGTTCCTGAAATCATGGGAATTCAAATAAGACTTTTTGAGTAAAAGATTCAAATTGTCATCCTACAATATTGACTCGGAATTAGGATGATAATTTTTCATCTCCAATGCTACTAATTTTCCTTCGGCGACATCTTTCATCATGAATGATATGATTTATAAACGGAACATTATTTGTATAATCTCCATGTATATTTCACTTTGCTATTCTGTCTTTTACAATGCACATAGCAGTTAAGGCAATACATTTAGAAAACATATCAACGAAAGAATAACAACAACAATAGAAGCAGTTAAGGTTAAGTGTAAAGTTCCGGGGATTCAGATTGATTCTTGCACATAGAAGTTAGTATTTGTACGTAATAATAGAGAGATGTTCGATCGAGGACTCCACTGCTTGCAAGAGACAATGTTTAAGCTTGATATTGCAAAGTCAAACATTTGAGACACTTGAGAGCGCCCTTTTAGGATCATTTTCAGATCTATCCCCTCACTGAAAACTTCTCCTACTTCAAGTGATGCCGCATACCCCTTCATTTTAGCTACAAAATCCTTTATTATCTTCCAACCAAAGAGGACATCTTGGCCTCTAAGGAACCATTTAGCTTGCAAAGAGATGAACCAACTCCAAAAAATAGGTGCAGCATCAGGTCTAACTAGTAACATAGGGAGAAGTATTTGGATGAAATTGTTCTAATTGATTCAATTACATTACTCGGATGGTTTGACCTTTAAAATAAGAAAACAATAGCTAAAATGAAGTTATTAATAATGAAAAAATTAGCAACAAAACACAACATATATGTTGCAGGAGCATTAAATTTCATATAGGCATGTTTGGAACAGTAACATAAAAAAATTATGTTGCAGGAGCACTAACCTTATAATTGTCAAAAAATGCTGAAACATCACAACAACTAGATCTTCACACTCAAGGTTCTGTATGATCAAGAATAATTTGAACTTTGAATTTTTTTTCAAGAATATTAGGTTCTTTTTCATATATGCGTCCAGATACATGAGGCAATCTTCCATAAGCTGCCATTATTAGCTTAAAAATTTCCTGTTAACAGTGAAACAAGATGTTTTTTGTTTTTTTGAACAGCAAATTATATTAATAAAGAGAACATCCCACAAAGACAGTTGTAGGAACTCGAAAATACAAGGGGGCAGATACAAGATGTTAATTATGTATAGCTTGAAAAATAAAAATATGGTTACACAAAGTTATATTCATCATATATAATATATAGTATACTTGAATTTTAAGTTACAAATTCAATCAAGTTAAAACGATTGAAAGAGAAAAACTCATGAATAAATCTTTTTAAGTTATATTTCGCAACCAATGAAACCATTATAAATACATACAAGATGGGATTGTCTGCATAAAAATTATCTTTCCAAAATTCAAAATCTCATATACCAAATAAAGATAGAATTCCTTTGCTCCTTAACATAGTTCATTGCATCATATATTTTGCAATTCCGAAAAGGAGATACGAACCACAAATCCAGAAAGTGAACTTGTATGCAAGGTTGTCAAAATCGGGCTTTTCCTTCAGGTCGAAAGAAAATAGCAAAATCGACAATCGTAGAATCGCAACCAAAATCGAAGGATTCTACTCAACTACTTTTGTAGAATCGATATAAGAAATCTTAAAATCGCAATCAAAATCGATGGATTTTACCAAAAAGATAATAATAATAAATATATGTTATAAATGTTATATAGTCATAAATGACTTAGTTTACAAGAAATCGTAAAATTGCAACAAAAATTGATGAATTTTGCCTATTTTGGGATTCTACTATGGATTTAAGTTGTTGAAGGTGAAGAAAGTCGCAAAATTCTGGATTTTAGGATTTAAGCCGGGATTTTGAAAACAATGTTTGTATGCTTGCAGTTGCAAACTAGGGCTTTAGCTGCCTCCTCTTCAGACTCAAACTGAACAAGAGCCTGCTTTTTCCCATTCATCTAAAAGACTTTGCAGTTAACAATGACTCCATCCTCCTGTAGAATACTTGCAAGCCCCTCCTCTATATTGTCTTGTGGGAGGGAGGACCTGTGGATGATCCTTATCGGCGAGGTGCATACCGATAGTTCTTGGCAGTATTGTGATTGAGTCGATTGAGATTTGAGTTCATGTATTTATGTGTATCAGGTCCTTGGGTTATGTTTGTATGTCTTGAGAAGTTCACCTCCAATCGCTTTCCTAACAATGCAACATGGCACCCTATGTTTGAAATTGAAATAGGTTTTAGTGATTTGTTTCACACTTAGACAGAAAGGATATATTATCAATTAATCTGCATGCCACATTAACAATATACGTAGAATGTATAAATATATCAATGAAATGGAACATATTCTGTAACTGAACTCTTCATTTGTTCACCATGGCAATTGGTGCTGTAATTCTTGCAAACCCAACTCACCTTGTAGCATAACGATCTTGGGTTAGACCATCCCCTTTAGGGTTTGAGACCCCATGTTCAGCAGCAGGCATGTCATTGGCAACATCAGGCAAAGACATATTAATCACACATTTTAACATTATATTAACATGATATCCATGATTAATTACATGATCTTAACATTATGCTTGTTTTATCCATGATTAATATTATATTAACATATAAGAAAGAAATACCATGCCTGCTTTATATTTAATATAATTTTGAGGTAAATTTAAAATTTGAATTGATTTTATTTATAATGTACAGGTGATTGCAACAACACGGCCTCGTTCAAAGGATGTGCCTCGAAGATCTATTGTGTTTGACATTATAAAGAATTGGAAGATCAAGTTGAGAAAACCAGTTGATAAGCAAAGATATGACATTGTAAGATATGATGGAATTTTGTTTATTTATTTTCACTATGAATTGCGACAAATTAACATATATATGCAAGCTACCTTGGCTGCAAAATATCATATATATCTTCAATAAAATTGTCATTATTAATTCCTTGACAACAAGGTTTGAATATTTGTTTATGCAGTACTTTGTACACTTGCCCTCAAACATTATTTTCCGTTCGAAGAATGAAGTTGTTAATTTCTTACTTTATGGAGAACATCCACCAAAACCAAATACAAGCAAAAAGAGAAAGCAATGCAATATACATTATCTTTAACAATATTCAAGCAATGAATTAATATACTTATAGACCCTTTTGTAAATAATTTACTTTTTTTTCGATCTGCTCATTTATTGATTTAGCTTCAATACGAAGATATAGAAGGTTGAAGGGATATATAATACACGATTATTTTGGTCAATTGAGGTCGATCTCGACGGTGGTTGGGGGAGGTAGCCGGTGGCAGTGGTTGAGGGAGGGCAGGAGGGAGGGAGAGGTAGAGAGAGCGCTTCTGTGTATTAGGGTTACAAAAGAATGAAAAAATGAAGGTGAAAGGAGAAGGGCCGGGTTTCATGAGGGGCTTATCCCAATTCTTGCTAACTCATGGAGTGTACACCTAAAACGATTAATGTTCTTTTTTTTTTTTATGGTGGTCGGGGTTTGAACACCGGACCATGCATATATTATGCATTGTCCATACAAACTGAGCTAAGCTCACGAGGACTAATGTTCTTTCCTTTAGTTTAATAAAACAATTTCAAACTAGATCTTATACCATTTAAT
>JALHAQ010000216.1:0-10431 GCA_023838395.1 Holcopasites calliopsidis
GGTGAGCTGCTCTGAAAACGTCCGAGGTGGAGTTCTAGAGCACTCTTTGACTAATGTTACACTGTTTTTAGCTATTCAAAATCTGTCCCATCAACAGCCTATGCGCTCCCTTTTATAGCCATCACTGGGTTGGACTAATGGGCCTACGTCTGATTATCCTAGGCCCATTAATTTGTGATCCAGAGCTTCCCATTGGTCATCTGTCTTCTGTACGGCCGCGCGTGGAGCTAGGGTGCAACTTGTCCGTACCAGGCGCGTGTAGTCGAGACGCGTTGATCATCCACACCACATACGTGGCCTTAAGTGAAGGCGTGCCGAGCTGGCTGGTTCGACTTGAACGATCACACCAGCGTTGACTGAAGACGTGCCGAGCTGGCTGGTCCGACTTGAACACTCACACCAGCGTTGACTGAAGACGTGCCGAGCTGGCTGGTCCGACTTGAACAATCACACCAGCGTTGACTGAAGACGTGCCGAGCTGGCTGGTCCGTCTTGAACAATCAAAATGGAATGATCTATCATGCCAGTCCACAGTCCACCAAGCGTCAAGCCTGTTAAGGTGCAGGCGTTTGTTCCCTGTTCGTTCCATATCAGTCCAGATCCGTATCAGTCCACAGTCCACCAAGCGTCAAGCCTGTTAAGGCGCAGGCGTTTGTTCCCTGTTCGTTTCATATCAGTCCAGATCCGTATCAGTCCACAGTCCACCAAGCGTCAAGCCTGTTAAGGCGCAGGCATTTTAATCCACCAACCCACTTTGCATTTATTATACCTTACCATCTCATTGCAACCACATTATTAATGCTTCACATTTTTTCATAAAGACAACGGGTCCCGCTCATTTTAACTCCTATAAATATGGGAGTTTTACTTCACAATCACAATTTTTACTCACTCTTGAGATTCTAGCAACTCCCTTGTAGTTCTCCCAGCTTGGCTCTTGGTGCAGGAGAGTGCTCCTACGCGCCACACTTACGTCTTCTTCGCAGGTAATTCTTACTTTGATACGTAGCTTCCATGACTAGTTAGAGTATTTGTAGTAACTTTCTTTGTGCTTTCCATATAATGACTTTGTTAGAGTAGGAGAATGCGTACCACACCTACCCACTCGGCCTAGGCTATCCGGGCCACACCTCCCACAGCCCACGAACTCGGCCAAGGCTAGCCGTATCATGACGAGTCAACTCGGCCAACTCGTCCTTGTATGTCCATGCTATTTTAGCTTTGGCATCCAAGTCCTTAGAAGCACAGCCATAGAAATGTATGTAGCTAGTGCCACTGATTTTTTATGTGAAGTGGATCTTGTAGGAATATCTTCTTTTTTTCTTATACATATGAGGAGGTCGAGTTGGAGAGGGAAAGAGGGAGTGAGATGAGTGGGACCAAAAGAGAGGAGGGGTAGAGTAAATTGTGGTTGCCAAAATCCAAATTTTTGTACCATGTGAATCTTCCATTACTTAGTGGAACACTACTACTGTCATGAAGGCATCTTTGACATGCCTAGAGAAAGTGCTTCCAATACTATGTCCTTTGCTTACATGCACCAAGAAAATTGAATAACCATTAATAGCATAGTACACTTGCACTTATGTTAATGTGGTCAAAGAAAATTGAATAAGCTTTAATGACATAGTACCAACACTCACCAACCTAATAACATTGCCTTTGCCTTTATGGTTGGGATAGAGACACAATAAAGGACAAGGGAAATTAATGGGAGGGAAGGGTAGGAAGAGATGAGATGGGTAGGAGTGGGGCGCGTGGGAGGGGGACGCGTTGGGGGGTTGGGACGGGTAGGGAAGGGTTAGGACGGGTAGGGGTGTGGGACGGGTAGGGGGCTGAGACGGGTAGGGAAGGGTTAGGACGGGTAGGGGTGTGGGACGGGTATGGGGTTGGGTAGGGAAGAGTTAGGACGGGTAGGGAGGTCGGGTAGGAAGAGATGGGACGGGTAGGGGTGTGGGACGGGTAGGGAGGCCGGGTAGGAAGAGACGGGACGGGTAGGAGAAGGGAAAGTTGGGTGGGATAGGGAGAGGATGGGAGACGGGTAGAGAAGGAGTGGTGGGGACGGGTAGGGGTTGGACGGGTAAGGGGTCGGGTAGGAAGAGACGGGACGGGTGGGAGAAGGGAAAGTTGGGTGGGATAGAGAGAAGATGGGGGACGGGTAGAGAAGGAGGGGTGGGGTAGGATAGTGGGGACGGGTAGGATAGGAGAGGTGGGGTAGGATAGTGGGGATGGGTAGGATAGGGAATCTTCAAAATTTGTGGTTGTTTTCAAGAATATATCAATGCTATGCTTATGTTACCTTGTCCAAATGGAACCCATGCACTGCAAACCTTGTGTGGTACTTTGTTGGTTTCCATTCGAAACTCAAAGGAAGCCTTCGCCATTTTTCTTTTTTCGTCGCTTAATGATACTAGTATATCTATCTAGCAACATGTCATATACACATAATAACAACTATATATTTGTTTGTGTCAGGAACTAGTGCACTTGTTCATCATGAGTCATCAATCCACCTCTAGTTCCTCTGAGCCTCCTCCGATTTCAGACACATCCTCCGAAGCCATGTCGGAAGAATGTCAACTTGGTTCAGCGGCCGAGGAAGTTCGCCAATCCTCCGTCTATGTTGATCTCAATAGTACATTTAAACTTTATCCGTACCTGACAAATCCGTCACGGAAAGGTTTTTTTTGACATTTTCCCTTGCGAGGAGGGAGAATTTGTTTACCATTCACCGTCTAACCCAAGAACCGAATATTATACCTACATGTATGATTGCTTCTTCACAAAGTTAGGGGTTCGGCTGCCTTTTACTGACTTCCAATGTGAGATCCTCCGCATCCTTAACGTAGCCCCTACTCAGCTTCATCCCGGAGCGTGGTCTTTTGTCCGCTCCTTTGAAGTCATTTGTCGTGAGGTCGGTTTTCCACCATCCGCCTACGCCTTTTTTAGCTTTTTCTTGGCTAAGAAAAGCAACAACTCGTGGGTATACATGAGTAACTTCTCTGGCCGTTCACTTGTCCGACCCTATCATTCCTCTTGGAAAGGAATACATAGCTTTAAGGGAAAATTCTTCCGGGTCCGTCCCGGGCCTAACTATCCTCGACTCTTTCATGACGAGTCGGGAGATCCCCTGTTCCCTTTTTACTGGACGGAGAACCCCCACTCCAAGATTAGACGTCGCAATCTTCCGAGGACGGATGCGGACGAACAACTCATCTCACTTTTGCGTGAGGCTACCCCCGTCTCTGCAGCGGACGTGCTTGGTAGTGAGCGTGACCGCGAGAAGCTAACCTCTTTGTTGAGTAATTATTCTTTCCTTGTCATACTAATTTTATTTTTCTCTCTATACATATAAGACTTACTTTTCATTTCCTCCTTTATACTAACATTTTACACATTTTTCCTCTTGCAGGATCAGCAGGGATGGCACCACTCACGCAAGAAGAGCGCCGTGCTGCCAGGGCGGCACAGAAAGCTGTGGTGCAAGGGATTGGTCCTTCCTCCGTTGTACAAGACAAACACACTCAATCTTCCGCAGCTCGTTCTCAAGGGCCATCATCGAAGCGTCCTTCCAAAAGACGCCACCCCCACACCTCCATGGTCGTGGCTGCTGACGCTGCTGAGGGGCGTGCTGAGCCTGAGGCTCCCGAGCCCACTCCTACTCCTTTCATCCCTCCCAGTGGGACTTGGCGTTCCGAGTTGACGGCTTGTCGTTCCGGGGTCGGGGACCCCTCATTGTGGGATGTTGAATTTCCCTTCAAAAGCGTCTTGAATCAGGTCTCTACCCCTGAAGACAAAGCTAAGATGAAGGAACTTGGAGTCAATGAATCTCTACAAGCCATCAGGTCTTATTCTTTTTGGGCGAGTTCACTGGCCAACTCCACTGAGAGAGTTTGTCGCGAGCAGCGACAACAATACCTGGAGAATCTGCAGTCACTTGAGCAACGCTGTGCAGAGTTGGAAGATTTACTTAGCCGTGCTAATTCTAAGTTGGATAGGGCTGAGTTGGCCTTGAGCACTTCTAGTGCGAAGTATAAGGCTCTTGAGAAAACCAAATCTGATCTTCAGTCTCTTCTGATTTCCACCCAGGAAGAGCGTGACCAGCTGGTGGCGAGGATTTCCGAGCTGACGAGTCAGGGAGTAGCCGATTACGATCACGGCTTTCAAGCAGCCCTTGATCGAGTGCAGGAGATGTTCCCGGCTTTGGACCTTGGCGAGATCCATCCGGACTAGCAGGTGTTCTTTTCTAGGATTAGTGTTTTCTGCTTGATGATTGACTTGTATGATTTCCGCTTACCATGTTGTATTCGAACTATGTCATTTCATTTTCCAAAGAAGGCCACCTCGCTTTGAGGGCCATATTGTGTTGTAATATGTTATCCCCGTACTATTGCGATATCCCTTGCTGTTATTTCATATTATGAATGTCTTCTTTTACTTGTGCATTTTAAATATTGCGAATTTTTTTTATATTGTTCTTGGTGATCAATCCTCATAGCCTAACTTTGCCTAAGGGTCGGGTCTATACCGATACTCGCTTAGGTCTTGAAGGCGTAGCCCTGTTCGGCTACCCTTATCAAGACGTCAAGGATTGTCTCTAACAGATCAATCCCTATAACGTAGATTTGCCTAAGGGTCGGGTCTATACCGATACTCGCTTAGGTCTTGAAGGCGTAGCTCTGTTCGGCTACCCTTATCAAGACGTCAAGGATTGTCTCTAACGGATCAATCCCTATAACGTAGATTGTTTATCCTGCAGGAAAACGGCCTTGATTCAATATCATAAAAAAGATAGACAAACATTACAGTGGTTCACAGCTATTGGCATAATGCCTTCATTACACTCTACTCTTAACAGAAACTAAACTAATAATGATGCTGACAATACAAGACTTGGCCATTTTCCTGGATCTGCTTCCTTCAGCTGTAGTAATAGCGGAGGCTCGCCGCATTCCAAGTGCGCGGTACCCTCTTTCCATCTAGGCGTTCCAAACAATAAGCTCCCTTTCCCACTTCGTCTTTCACTCTGAAAGGTCCTTCCCAGAGGGCATGCAGTTTCCCTAGTTGCTCTACCCCTGGTCTCTTCCTCAGCACCAAATCTCCTTGTTTAAGGCTTCTCCTTCTCACCTTCGAGTCATACCTCCGTGCTGCTCTTCTTTTACAGGCTTCCTCCTTCAATTGAGCTCGCGCCCGAACCTCTTCCTGAAAGTCCAAGTTGTTCAATAAGTTACGGTCGTTCTCTTCTGCTTGTGCAAAAAGTACTCTCGCACTTGGCTCCATGACTTCAATCGGTATCATTGCATCTGATCCATACACCATCCTGAAGGGGGCTTCCTGCGTGGACGAGTGTGGGGTGGTATGGTATGACCATATGACCATCGGCAACTCCTCTACCCATAACCCTTTGGCCGCCTCCAATCTCTTCTTCAATCCCTGCAAGATTACCTTATTTGCAGACTCGGCTTGCCCATTGGTCTGCGGGTGCTCGACCGAGGTGAAATTGAGTTGTATTCCCCACTCCTTGCAGAAATTCGCCACTGACGAGCTAGCGAATTGAGTTCCATTGTCAGTAACTAAAACGGCGGGCAGGCCGAACCTGCATATAATCTTCTTCCAATAAAACTTCCTGATCCTTTCCGCCGTGATAGTTGCCACCGGCTCCACCTCAATCCACTTCGTAAAATAGTCCACTGCCACAATCAAAAACTTCACTTGACCTTGGGCCAAAGGAAAAGGTCCTAGAATGTCCACTCCCCATTTGAAAAAGGGCCAAGGGGAAATCACCGAGCTCAGGTATTCAGGAGGAGCGTGATGAAGATTAGAGAACCGTTGACACTTGTCACACTTCTTGACATACTCGGAGCAATCCTCCTTCATGGTTGGCCAATAGTATCCAGCTCTTAGCACTTTAGCCGCTAAAGCTCGACCCCCAATGTGGGTTCCGCACACCCCTTCATGGACCTCTGTTATTACATACTCGGCTTGCTTAGGAGCTAGACACTTCAAAAGCGGGCTAGAAAAACCTCTATTGAAGAGCTGGTCTGCGATAACCACGAACTTGGCCGCCCTCTTTTTGACCTTCGACGCTTGTTTTTCTTCCGTTGGCAGCTGATCATTTTTCAAGTATCGAATGATGTCTCCCATCCATGACTCAAAATCTTCTGTGACGAAAAGAATATCCTCCTGCTCTATACTTGGTTGTTTCAGAGTTTCTTGAATTACCGACCTATTATTCCCAAGTCGTTTTGTGCTGGCCAGCTTAGCCAGTAGATCCGCCCTGCTATTTTGCTCCCTTGGTACATGCGCCAATTTAAAACTTTCAAACTTCTGAGTTAAGCATCTTACCCTCTCCAAGTACATCAAAAGTTGAGGGTCCTTTGTTTGAAAACTCCCTGTCACTTGTCCAAAAACCAACTGAGAGTCACTCCTGGCCTCCAGATCCTTAACTCCTACTTCAATTGCCAAGCGCATTCCTGCTAGTAAAGCTTCATACTCAGCTTGATTGTTACTTGCTTTAAACTCAAACCTCAAGGACTGCTCAATTAATACTCCATCTGGTCCTTCCAACGCCACGCCGGCTCCACTTCCTTTGAGGTTAGACGAACCATCGACCGATAACACCCATTTAGCTGCTTCCAAGCTTCCTTTTTCCACAGTCATCTCCACAAGAAAATCTGCCAAAACTTGTGCTTTTATCGCCCCTCTTGGTTCGAAAGCGATATCAAACTCGGACAATTCCACCGTCCATGCCACCATCCTTCCTGCCAGGTCCGGCTTGTGCAATACTTGCCGGATGGGTTGATCAGTCCGCACTATAATGGTGTGACTCTGAAAGTAAGGTCTCAACTTTCTAGCTGATGACAGTAGAGCTAGTGCAACTTTTTCAATCTTCTGGTATCGCACTTCCGCCCCGTGTAGCACTTTGCTGGTAAAGTACACTGGCTTTTGCTCCTTACCCTCTTCTTGTACCAACACAGAGCTGCAGGCAGTCTCGGATACCGCTAGGTAGAGTATCAGGGGAGTGCCCAACTTTGGTTTCACAAGGATGGGAGGCGTCGTCAAGAATTCCTTCAGCTTTTGAAAAGCTTCCTCACATCCTTCCGTCCAACAAAACTTCTCGTTTTTTCGGAGTAATTGGAAAAAGGGTAGGTTTTTATCAGCTGAGCATGACAAGAACCTCGCCAGTGAAGCAATTCTCCCCGTGAGTTTTTGTACCTCCTTCGCATTAGTTGGGCTCCTCATGTCCATAATGGCCTTGCACTTTTCCGGGTTGACCTCTATTCCCCTCCTAGTCAACATGAAACCTAAAAACTTCCCTGCCTGTACTCCAAAGGAACACTTCTCTGGGTTCAGCCTGATATCGTGCCTCCTAAGCAAGTCAAAAACCTTATTGAGGTTGTTTTGATGATCTTCCTCTTTTGTTGATTTTACCACCATGTCATCTACATACACCTCAATCGTTTTTCCTATTTCACTCTTGAAGACTTTATCCACCAACCTCTGAAAAGTTGCTCCAGCATTCCTCAGACCAAACGCCATAACTCTGTAACAGTGGTTAGCCCTGTCTGTCATAAAAGCTGTCTTTTCCTCATCCTCCGGGTGCATACGAATTTGGTTATAGCCCGAGTAAGCATCCATGAAGCTGAGAAGGTCATACCCCGATGCATTATCCACCAACTGATCTATGCTCGGCAACGGGTAAGAATCTTTGGGACACACCTTATTTAGATCAGTATAGTCCGTGCACATTCTCCATTTTCCCGAGGACTTCTTCACCATCACCACATTGGCCAACCAGGTCGGGTACTTTACCTCTCTAATGAATTTTGCTTTTACTAACTTATCTGTCTCCTCTTGCACCGCCTTTTGTTTTTCCAGACTCATCTTACGCTTTTTTTGTTGTACCGCCTTCGCCATTGGATCAATGGCAAGTCGATGACATACGAAATTGGGATCTATTCCCGGCATGTCTTTGGCTGACCATGCGAACACATCCAGATTTCTCCTTAGCGTCTGCTTCAGGTTTTCCTCCATCTCTCTTGACAAGGTTGTTCCCACCTTTACCGTCTGGTTCGGCTCTTCCCTAATCTGTATCTCTTTCAACTCCTCTGCAGGCCTCGGGTGCCACTCCTCCTCATCTTTATTGAAACCTCTTGGGTCAAGGTCCAAGAAGTCACAACGTTGGTCTCCAGAACTACTCTTCCTTTCTACTCCCTTGTTTCTCAAGCTATCCTCATAGCATTTTCGGGCAATGAACTGATCCCCTTTGACCGTTCCCACTCGACCGTCTTCCAGCGGATATTTCATGCACAAGTGTGCGGTTGAAGTAACCGCTCCCAGGCCATTTAGTGCTGGCCTCCCCAAAATGATGTTGTAGGAGGATCGCGCATCAACCACAATGTACTTTATAGTCATAGTTTTCACATTTTCCCCTTCTCCAAATGTGGTGCGTAAGTCTACGTATCCTATGATTTCTACTGATTCCCCCGCGAATCCCTGCAGAGATCCTCTATGCGCCCTCAAAACCTCTTTTGGCAAATCCAACCTCTTGAAAGCGTCCCAAAACAACACATTCGTCGAACTTCCAGTATCCACCATTGTACGCTTGATTTGGAAACCAGCCGTGAGCACGGATATGACCAAGGGATCGTCATCGTGAGGATACGTCCCTCCAAAGTCATCAAAGGTAAAAGCCAATTGAGGGTGTTCCTTGAAGGCAGAGACTCCCACCGCATTGCAAGAGTGGGTGAAGCGTGAATATCTTCTTCTGGCCGAGCTAGTTGATCCGTCCCCAGAAAATCCGCCGGCTATAGTGTTGACAGTGCCTCGGTTGTTTCTTTCGTGCCCTTCCTCTACTTCTTTGCCTTGCTCTTTCTTCTTTCCGCGACCTCGCTTCGGGGATCGACTGGTGTTCCCGCCGGGAGCTGCTCTTTTGTCCTGGTTGCTTCCACCCCTTCCTTGAACGTAACGCGCCAAGTGACCCTCTTGTATCAACTTTTCAATATGCATTTTAAGGGTACGACAATTGTCTGTATCGTGCCCTTGTGTGCGATGGTACTCACACCACAAGCCTGCTTCGCTCCCCATAGGTCGAGAGTTTGGAGGCGGTCGTTTGATAATCTGAGTGTTCATCACCTCCTTGAGTATTTGAGCTCTTCTTTTGTTGAGAGGAGTGAAACTTTCTTCCCATTGACTTCTTCTGGTGGGGACCTCTCGGTCTGGTCGGCCTCCTCGATCCAATCGAATGCCTCTTAAGAATCCTTCCCCCCTAGCATTTTCAATGCTCCTTCCCGACGGTCTTCATTAGCTTGGTCCCTATTTCGTGTTTCCCTGGACCCCTTTTCGTTTGTTATCTCCTCGGCCTCAATATGCTTCTCTGCCCTCATCCGAATCTCATTCATAGAGTGCGCCTTACGCAAAGTTAAAGC
Organism: Holcopasites calliopsidis; assembly: GCA_023838395.1. Taxonomy (NCBI): domain Eukaryota; kingdom Metazoa; phylum Arthropoda; class Insecta; order Hymenoptera; family Apidae; genus Holcopasites; species Holcopasites calliopsidis. The sequence continues at coordinate 9,429 of JALHAQ010000216.1, forward strand.
TTCACTAAAAGCCCCAGAGTTTAGACCCTTCTCAAAGGCCATAACAAAAATATCTTCATTAGGCTCCGTTACCATGAGGGTGGCACTGTTGAACCGGGCTAGGTAACTCTTCAAGGATTCTGTCGAACGCTGTCGGATATCAAACAAATCTGCCAATAGGAAAGGCTTCTCGGTATTTGCTGCGAATTGGGCAACGAAACGGGTTGCAAGGTCTTCAAAGTTTGTGACGGATCTGACGGGTAGCCCAGCAATCCACCTATGTGCTACTCCCTTCAAGATCCTAGCAAAGATTTTGCAGCTCAATGCGTCATCAGCTCCACTTATGAACATCTGTGTTTGGAAGGTCGAGACATGACTGTGTGGGTCACTCGTCCCATCATACGAATCAATGGTGGGTTCCCGAAAATGACGCGGGATTTCCACCGCTTGTATTTCCGTTGAGAAGGGCTGGAAAACCTTAGGCATCAATCTAGTGGTTTCAGCTCCAGTGACATTATTCCTTAAGAGCTCGAGCTGCTCCCTCAATCCCCTTTCTCTAGCCTCCATCTGCTGTCTGAGCTCGCGCTCTCGCTCTTCCAATTGTTGTTTCAGCTCGACCTCCCGAGCTTGTGCTTCAGCCTGCAAACGTTGATGCTCGTCATTCTGCTTCTGTTGTTCGACATTCTGCTCTTGAAGTGCTCGCACTGCTTCCAGCAGCTCAGCTAGCTGGGGGTTGGCGTCGTCTTCGAGTTCGGACCCGGACGAGGTCCGAGGGGGTCTGCGTCCTACCATGATGATAGGTTTGTTGAAAATGGAGCTAGGTCGTTGGAAAGTTTTACCGTAGCCCCACGGTGGGCGCCAATGTTCACGTATGTAAACACAATTTTAAGTACAACAGGTGAGCTGCTCTGAAAACGTCCGAGGTGGAGTTCTAGAGCACTCTTTGACTAATGTTACACTGTTTTTAGCTATTCAAAATCTGTCCCATCAACAGCCTATGCGCTCCCTTTTATAGCCATCACTG
>JALHAQ010000217.1:0-10372 GCA_023838395.1 Holcopasites calliopsidis
CGGCATTCGCTTCAGCAGCACAAATTCCATGCGAAATGACAGTGGCCGACGTCGAAATGAAGTGATTTCAAGAGATATCGTCGTAATTACACGTTCTCGATTAGGTTAGGTTTGCATCGTGTAACCGTTACGATCGCCCGTAACTCCTGAACACGACGTCGGATCTTCAATCTGTTTGCGCCATTCGCTTCAGCAGCACAAATTGCATGCGAAATGACAGTTGCCGACGTCGAAATGAAGTGATTTCAAGAGATATCGCCGTAATTACACGTTCTCGCTTAGGTTAGGTTTGCCTCGTGTGACCGCTACAAACGCACGTAACTCCTGAACACGACGTCCGATCTTCAATCTGTTTCCGCCATTCGCTTCGGCAACACAAATTGCATGGGTAATGACGGTTGCCGACGTCGAAATGCCCTCATTTCAAGAAATATCGCCTTATTTACGCGCATTCGTTGAGTATTGCCTTGTACAACCGCTACAAACACCCGGAACTCCTAAACGCGACGTCGGATCTTTAATCTGCTTGCGGCATTCGCTTCAGCAGCACAAATTGCATGCGAAATGACAGTGGCCGACGTCGAAATGAAGTGATTTCAAGAGATATCGTCGTAATTACACGTTCTCGATTAGGTTAGGTTTGCCTCGTGTAACCGCTACAAACGCCCGTAACTCCTGAACACGAAGTCGGATCTTCAATCTGCTTGCGGCATTCGCTTCAGCAGCACAAATTGCATGCGAAATGACAGTTGCCGACGTCGAAATGAAGTGATTTCAAGAGATATCGTCGTAATTACACGTTTTCGCTTAGGTTAGGTTAGGTTCGGTTTGCCTCGTAAAACCACTAACAACACCCGTAACTCCTGAACGCGATGTCGGATCTTTAATCTGCTTGCGGCATTCGCTTCAGCAGCACAAATTCCATGCGAAATGACAGTGGCCGACGTCGAAATGAAGTGATTTCAAGAGATATCGTCGTAATTACACGTTCTCGATTAGGTTAGGTTTGCATCGTGTAACCGCTACGATCGCCCGTAACTCCTGAACACGACGTCGGATCTTCAATCTGTTTGCGCCTTTCGCTTCAGCAGCACAAATTGCATGCGAAATGACAGTTGCCGACGTCGAAATGAAGTGATTTCAAGAGATATCGTCGTAATTACACGTTCTCGATTAGGTTAGGTTTGCCTCGTGTAACCGCTATAAACGCCCGTAACTCCTGAACACGAAGTCGGATCTTCAATCTGCTTGCGGCATTCGCTTCAGCAGCACAAATTCCATGCGGAATGACATTTGCCGACGTCGAAATGCCCCGATTTCAAGAGATATCGTCGTAATTACGACTTTTCGCTCAGTTTTGCCTCGTAAAACCGCTAAAAACGCCCGTAACTCCTGAACGCGACGTCGGATCTTGAATCTGCTTGCGGAATTCGCTTCAGAAGCACAAATTGCATGCGAAATGACAGTTGCCGACGTCGAAATGCCCTGATTTCAAGAGATATTGTCGTATTTACGCGTTTTCGCTCAGTTTTACCTCGTAAAACCGCTAAAAACGACCGTAACTCCTGAACGCGACGTGGGATCTTCAATCTGCTTGCGGCATTTGCTTCAGCAGCACAAATTCCATGCGAAATGACATCTGTCGACGTCGAAATGCCCAGATTTCAAGAGATATCGTCGTAATTACGAGCTTGCGCTCAGTTTTGCCTCGTAAAACCGCTAAAAACGACCGTAACTCCTGAACGCGACGTCGTATCTTCAATCTGCTTGCGGCATTCGCTTCAGCAGCACAAATTGCATGCGAAATGACAGTCGCCGACGTCGAAATGCCGTGATTTCAAGAGATATCGTCGTAATTACACGTTTTCGCTTAGGTTAGGTTAGGTTCGGTTTGCTTCGTACAACCGCTACAAATGCCCGTACCTCCTGAACGCGACGTCGGATCTTCAATCTGCTTGCGGCATTCGCTTCAGCAGCACAAATTACATGCGAAATGACAGTCGCCGGCGTCGAATTGCCGTGATTTCAAGAGATATCGTCGTAATTACACGTTTTCGATTAGGTTAGGTTAGGTTAGGTTTGCCACGTGTAACCGCTACAAACGCCCGTAACTCCTGAACACGACGTCGGATCTTTAATCTGTTTGCGCCATTCGCTTCAGCAGCACAAATTGCATGCGAAATGACAGTGGCTGACGTCGAAATGAAGTGATTTCAAGAGATATCGTCGTAATTACACGTTTTCGCTTAGGTTAGGTTAGGTTCGGTTTGCCTCGTAAAACCACTAACAACACCCGTAACTCCTGAACGCGATGTCGGATCTTTAATCTGCTTGCGGCATTCGCTTCAGCAGCACAAATTCCATGCGAAATGACAGTGGCCGACGTCGAAATGAAGTGATTTCAAGAGATATCGTCGTAATTACACGTTCTCGATTAGGTTAGGTTTGCATCGTGTAACCGCTACAATCGCCCGTAACTCCTGAACACGACGTCGGATCTTCAATCTGTTTGCGCCATTCGCTTCAGCAGCACAAATTGCATGCGAAATGACAGTTGCCGACGTCGAAATGAAGTGATTTCAAGAGATATCGCCGTAATTACACGTTCTCGCTTAGGTTAGGTTTGCCTCGTGTGACCGCTACAAACGCACGTAACTCCTGAACACGACGTCCGATCTTCAATCTGTTTCCGCCATTCGCTTCGGCAACACAAATTGCATGGGTAATGACGGTTGCCGACGTCGAAATGCCCTCATTTCAAGAAATATCGCCTTATTTACGCGCATTCGTTGAGTATTGCCTTGTACAACCGCTACAAACACCCGGAACTCCTAAACGCGACGTCGGATCTTTAATCTGCTTGCGGCATTCGCTTCAGCAGCACAAATTGCATGCGAAATGACAGTGGCCGACGTCGAAATGAAGTGATTTCAAGAGATATCGTCGTAATTACACGTTCTCGATTAGGTTAGGTTTGCCTCGTGTAACCGCTACAAACGCCCGTAACTCCTGAACACGAAGTCGGATCTTCAATCTGCTTGCGGCATTCGCTTCAGCAGCACAAATTGCATGCGAAATGACAGTTGCCGACGTCGAAATGAAGTGATTTCAAGAGATATCGTCGTAATTACACGTTTTCGCTTAGGTTAGGTTAGGTTCGGTTTGCCTCGTAAAACCACTAACAACGCCCGTAACTCCTGAACGCGATGTCGGATATTTAATCTGCTTGCGGCATTCGCTTCAGCAGCACAAATTGCATGCGAAATGACAGTGGCCGACGTCGAAATGAAGTGATTTCAAGAGATATCGTCGTAATTACACTTTCTCGATTAGGTTAGGTTTGCCTCGTGTAACCGCTACAAACGCCCGTAACTCCTGAACACGAAGTCGGATCTTCAATCTGCTTGCGGCATTCGCTTCAGCAGCACAAATTGCATGCGAAATGACAGTTGCCGACGTCGAAATGAAGTGATTTCAAGAGATACCGTCGTAATTACACGTTTTCGATTAGGTTATGTTTGCCTCGTGTAACCGCTACAAACGCCAGTAACTCCTGAACACGACGTCGGATCTTCAATCTGTTTGCGCCATTCGCTTCAGCAGCACAAATTGCAAGCGAAATGACAGTTGCCGACGTCGAAATGAAGTGATTTCAAGAGATATCGCCGTAATTACACGTTTTCGCTTAGGTTAGGTTAGGTTCGGTTTGCCTCGTAAAACCACTAACAACGCCCGTAACTCCTGAACGCGATGTCGGATCTTTAATCTGCTTGCGGCATTCGCTTCAGCAGCACAAATTGCATGCGAAATGACAGTTGCCGACGTCGAAATGAAGTGATTTCAAGAGATATCGCCGTAATTACACGTTTTCGCTTAGGTTAGGTTAGGTTCGGTTTGCCTCGTAAAACCGCTAACAACGCCCGTAACTCCTGAACGCGACGTCGTATCTTTAATCTGCTTGCCGCATTCGCTTCAGCAGCACAAATTGCATTCGAAATGACAGTTGCCGACGTCGAAATGAAGTGATTTCAAGAGATATCGTCGTAATTACACGTTTTCGCTTAGGTTAGGTTAGGTTCGGTTTGCCTCGTAAAACCACTAACAACACCCGTAACTCCTGAACACGACGTCCGATCTTCAATCTGTTTCCGCCATTCGCTTCGGCAACACAAATTGCATGGGTAATGACGGTTGCCGACGTCGAAATGCCCTCATTTCAAGAAATATCGCCTTATTTACGCGCATTCGTTGAGTATTGCCTTGTACAACCGCTACAAACACCCGGAACTCCTAAACGCGACGTCGGATCTTTAATCTGCTTGCGGCATTCGCTTCAGCAGCACAAATTGCATGCGAAATGACAGTGGCCGACGTCGAAATGAAGTGATTTCAAGAGATATCGTCGTAATTACACGTTCTCGATTAGGTTAGGTTTGCCTCGTGTAACCGCTACAAACGCCCGTAACTCCTGAACACGAAGTCGGATCTTCAATCTGCTTGCGGCATTCGCTTCAGCAGCACAAATTGCATGCGAAATGACAGTTGCCGACGTCGAAATGAAGTGATTTCAAGAGATATCGTCGTAATTACACGTTTTCGCTTAGGTTAGGTTAGGTTCGGTTTGCCTCGTAAAACCACTAACAACGCCCGTAACTCCTGAACGCGATGTCGGATATTTAATCTGCTTGCGGCATTCGCTTCAGCAGCACAAATTGCATGCGAAATGACAGTGGCCGACGTCGAAATGAAGTGATTTCAAGAGATATCGTCGTAATTACACTTTCTCGATTAGGTTAGGTTTGCCTCGTGTAACCGCTACAAACGCCCGTAACTCCTGAACACGAAGTCGGATCTTCAATCTGCTTGCGGCATTCGCTTCAGCAGCACAAATTGCATGCGAAATGACAGTTGCCGACGTCGAAATGAAGTGATTTCAAGAGATACCGTCGTAATTACACGTTTTCGATTAGGTTATGTTTGCCTCGTGTAACCGCTACAAACGCCAGTAACTCCTGAACACGACGTCGGATCTTCAATCTGTTTGCGCCATTCGCTTCAGCAGCACAAATTGCAAGCGAAATGACAGTTGCCGACGTCGAAATGAAGTGATTTCAAGAGATATCGCCGTAATTACACGTTTTCGCTTAGGTTAGGTTAGGTTCGGTTTGCCTCGTAAAACCACTAACAACGCCCGTAACTCCTGAACGCGATGTCGGATATTTAATCTGCTTGCGACATTCGCTTCAGCAGCACAAATTGCATGCGAAATGACAGTTGCCGATGTCGAAATGAAGTGATTTCAAGAGATATCGCCGTAATTACACGTTTTCGCTTAGGTTAGGTTAGGTTCGGTTTGCCTCGTAAAACCACTAACAACGCCCGTAACTCCTGAACGCGATGTCGGATCTTTAATCTGCTTGCGGCATTCGCTTCAGCAGCACAAATTGCATGCGAAATGACAGTTGCCGACGTCGAAATGAAGTGATTTCAAGAGATATCGCCGTAATTACACGTTTTCGCTTAGGTTAGGTTAGGTTCGGTTTGCCTCGTAAAACCGCTAACAACGCCCGTAACTCCTGAACGCGACGTCGTATCTTTAATCTGCTTGCCGCATTCGCTTCAGCAGCACAAATTGCATTCGAAATGACAGTTGCCGACGTCGAAATGAAGTGATTTCAAGAGATATCGTCGTAATTACACGTTTTCGCTTAGGTTAGGTTAGGTTCGGTTTGCCTCGTAAAACCACTAACAACGCCAGTAACTCCTGAACGCGATGTCGGATCTTTAATCTGCTTGCGGCATTCGCTTCAGCAGCACAAATTGCATGCGAAATGACAGTGGCTGACGTCGAAATGAAGTGATTTCAAGAGATATCGTCGTAATTACACGTTTTCGCTTAGGTTAGGTTAGGTTCGGTTTGCCTCGTAAAACCACTAACAACACCCGTAACTCCTGAACGCGATGTCGGATCTTTAATCTGCTTGCGGCATTCGCTTCAGCAGCACAAATTCCATGCGAAATGACAGTGGCCGACGTCGAAATGAAGTGATTTCAAGAGATATCGTCGTAATTACACGTTCTCGATTAGGTTAGGTTTGCATCGTGTAACCGTTACGATCGCCCGTAACTCCTGAACACGACGTCGGATCTTCAATCTGTTTGCGCCATTCGCTTCAGCAGCACAAATTGCATGCGAAATGACAGTTGCCGACGTCGAAATGAAGTGATTTCAAGAGATATCGTCGTAATTACACGTTCTCGATTAGGTTAGGTTTGCCTCGTGTAACCGCTACAAACGCCCGTAACTCCTGAACACGACGTCGGATCTTCAATCTGTTTGCGTCATTCACTTCAGCAGCACAAATTGCATGCGAAATGACAGTTGCCGACGTCGAAATGAAGTGATTTCAAGAGATATCGCCGTAATTACACGTTCTCGCTTAGGTTAGGTTTGCCTCGTGTAACCGCTACAAACGCGCGTAACTCCTGAACACGACGTCCGATCTTCAATCTGTTTCCGCCATTCGCTTCGGCAACACAAATTGCATGGGTAATGACGGTTGCCGACGTCGAAATGCCCTCATTTCAAGAAATATCGCCTTATTTACGCGCATTCGTTGAGTATTGCCTTGTACAACCGCTACAAACACCCGGAACTCCTAAACGCGACGTCGGATCTTTAATCTGCTTGCGGCATTCGCTTCAGCAGCACAAATTGCATGCGAAATGACAGTGGCCGACGTCGAAATGAAGTGATTTCAAGAGATATCGTCGTAATTACACGTTCTCGATTAGGTTAGGTTTGCCTCGTGTAACCGCTACAAACGCCCGTAACTCCTGAACACGAAGTCGGATCTTCAATCTGCTTGCGGCATTCGCTTCAGCAGCACAAATTGCATGCGAAATGACAGTTGCCGACGTCGAAATGAAGTGATTTCAAGAGATATCGCCGTAATTACACGTTTTCGCTTAGGTTAGGTTAGGTTCGGTTTGCCTCGTACAACCGCTACAAATGCCCGTAACTCCTGAACGCGACGTCGGATCTTTAATCTGTTTGCGCCATTCGCTTCAGCAGCACAAATTGCATGCGAAATGACAGTGGCCGACGTCGAAATGATGTGATTTCAAGAGAAATCGTCGTAATTACACGTTCTCGATTAGGTTAGGTTTGCATCGTGTAACCGCTACAATCGCCCGTAACTCCTGAACGCGACGTCGGATCTTTAATCTGTTTGCGCCATTCGCTTCAGCAGCACAAATTGCATGCGAAATGACAGTGGCTGACGTCGAAATGAAGTGATTTCAAGAGATATCGTCGTAATTACACGTTTTCGCTTAGGTTAGGTTAGGTTCGGTTTGCCTCGTAAAACCACTAACAACACCCGTAACTCCTGAACGCGATGTCGGATCTTTAATTTGCTTGCGGCATTCGCTTCAGCAGCACAAATTCCATGCGAAATGACAGTGGCCGACGTCGAAATGAAGTGATTTCAAGAGATATCGTCGTAATTACACGTTCTCGATTAGGTTAGGTTTGCCTCGTGTAACCGCTACAAACGCCCGTAACTCCTGAACACGACGTCGGATCTTCAATCTGTTTGCGCCATTCGCTTCAGCAGCACAAATTGCATGCGAAATGACAGTTGCCGACGTCGAAATGAAGTGATTTCAAGAGATATCGCCGTAATTACACGTTCTCGCTTAGGTTAGGTTTGCCTCGTGTGACCGCTACAAACGCACGTAACTCCTGAACACGACGTCCGATCTTCAATCTGTTTCCGCCATTCGCTTCGGCAACACAAATTGCATGGGTAATGACGGTTGCCGACGTCGAAATGCCCTCATTTCAAGAAATATCGCCTTATTTACGCGCATTCGTTGAGTATTGCCTTGTACAACCGCTACAAACACCCGGAACTCCTAAACGCGACGTCGGATCTTTAATCTGCTTGCGGCATTCGCTTCAGCAGCACAAATTGCATGCGAAATGACAGTGGCCGACGTCGAAATGAAGTGATTTCAAGAGATATCGTCGTAATTACACGTTCTCGATTAGGTTAGGTTTGCCTCGTGTAACCGCTACAAACGCCCGTAACTCCTGAACACGAAGTCGGATCTTCAATCTGCTTGCGGCATTCGCTTCAGCAGCACAAATTGCATGCGAAATGACAGTTGCCGACGTCGAAATGAAGTGATTTCAAGAGATATCGTCGTAATTACACGTTTTCGCTTAGGTTAGGTTAGGTTCGGTTTGCCTCGTAAAACCACTAACAACACCCGTAACTCCTGAACGCGATGTCGGATCTTTAATCTGCTTGCGGCATTCGCTTCAGCAGCACAAATTCCATGCGAAATGACAGTGGCCGACGTCGAAATGAAGTGATTTCAAGAGATATCGTCGTAATTACACGTTCTCGATTAGGTTAGGTTTGCATCGTGTAACCGCTACGATCGCCCGTAACTCCTGAACACGACGTCGGATCTTCAATCTGTTTGCGCCTTTCGCTTCAGCAGCACAAATTGCATGCGAAATGACAGTTGCCGACGTCGAAATGAAGTGATTTCAAGAGATATCGTCGTAATTACACGTTCTCGATTAGGTTAGGTTTGCCTCGTGTAACCGCTATAAACGCCCGTAACTCCTGAACACGAAGTCGGATCTTCAATCTGCTTGCGGCATTCGCTTCAGCAGCACAAATTCCATGCGGAATGACATTTGCCGACGTCGAAATGCCCCGATTTCAAGAGATATCGTCGTAATTACGACTTTTCGCTCAGTTTTGCCTCGTAAAACCGCTAAAAACGCCCGTAACTCCTGAACGCGACGTCGGATCTTGAATCTGCTTGCGGAATTCGCTTCAGAAGCACAAATTGCATGCGAAATGACAGTTGCCGACGTCGAAATGCCCTGATTTCAAGAGATATTGTCGTATTTACGCGTTTTCGCTCAGTTTTACCTCGTAAAACCGCTAAAAACGACCGTAACTCCTGAACGCGACGTGGGATCTTCAATCTGCTTGCGGCATTTGCTTCAGCAGCACAAATTCCATGCGAAATGACATCTGTCGACGTCGAAATGCCCAGATTTCAAGAGATATCGTCGTAATTACGAGCTTGCGCTCAGTTTTGCCTCGTAAAACCGCTAAAAACGACCGTAACTCCTGAACGCGACGTCGGATATTTAATCTGCTTGCGGCATTCGCTTCAGCAGCACAAATTGCATGCGAAATGACAGTGGCCGACGTCGAAATGAAGTGATTTCAAGAGATATCGTCGTAATTACACTTTCTCGATTAGGTTAGGTTTGCCTCGTGTAACCGCTACAAACGCCCGTAACTCCTGAACACGAAGTCGGATCTTCAATCTGCTTGCGGCATTCGCTTCAGCAGCACAAATTGCATGCGAAATGACAGTTGCCGACGTCGAAATGAAGTGATTTCAAGAGATACCGTCGTAATTACACGTTTTCGATTAGGTTATGTTTGCCTCGTGTAACCGCTACAAACGCCAGTAACTCCTGAACACGACGTCGGATCTTCAATCTGTTTGCGCCATTCGCTTCAGCAGCACAAATTGCAAGCGAAATGACAGTTGCCGACGTCGAAATGAAGTGATTTCAAGAGATATCGCCGTAATTACACGTTTTCGCTTAGGTTAGGTTAGGTTCGGTTTGCCTCGTAAAACCACTAACAACGCCCGTAACTCCTGAACGCGATGTCGGATCTTTAATCTGCTTGCGGCATTCGCTTCAGCAGCACAAATTGCATGCGAAATGACAGTTGCCGACGTCGAAATGAAGTGATTTCAAGAGATATCGCCGTAATTACACGTTTTCGCTTAGGTTAGGTTAGGTTCGGTTTGCCTCGTAAAACCGCTAACAACGCCCGTAACTCCTGAACGCGACGTCGTATCTTTAATCTGCTTGCCGCATTCGCTTCAGCAGCACAAATTGCATGCGAAATGACAGTGGCCGACGTCGAAATGAAGTGATTTCAAGAGATATCGTCGTAATTACACGTTCTCGATTAGGTTAGGTTTGCATCGTGTAACCGCTACAATCGCCCGTAACTCCTGAACACGACGTCGGATCTTCAATCTGTTTGCGCCATTCGCTTCAGCAGCACAAATTGCATGCGAAATGACAGTTGCCGACGTCGAAATGAAGTGATTTCAAGAGATATCGTCGTAATTACACGTTCTCGATTAGGTTAGGTTTGCCTCGTGTAACCGCTACAAACGCCCGTTACTCCTGAACACGACGTCGGATCTTCAATCTGTTTGCGCCATTCGCTTCAGCAGCACAAATTGCATGCGAAATGACAGTTGCCGACGTCGAAATGAAGTGATTTCAAGAGATATCGCCGTAATTACA
>JALHAQ010000218.1:0-10329 GCA_023838395.1 Holcopasites calliopsidis
GCGATTTCCATCATCTCTAAGTCAGTTCATGTATGTTTTAATTCTTCCATTGATAATGCTATTTGTAAACACTATTATGAGTAGCTAAATCTCTTAGAGATTGGATCCGAGATGAATCTATGTAAACCCTATTGATTCTATGTTGCTGTGATGAAACTCTATTTTATATTAATGATTATCTAGTTTTATTCAATTCAATTGTTCTTAATGCTTTTTATATCCTGATCAAATATAAATATGTTTTCGTGAGAATGAATGACTACTGACCCTAGCTTTCAACTTAGACCTAATTGAATTGTTCTAATAAACATGGTTAGTCTAGGAATGGATAATCGTTTATTAGTGATATTAGGTTAACGTTCTTAAACCCTCAAGAATTATTAGACCACCTAAGGAATTAGGAGCTGTAGTTTAAGAGGAGGGTCCTAACTCAAGGGATTGATTAGGGCTATTTTGTTAACTATCGTGGGACTAGAGAACCATTAATAGGAATAGAGTACAGTAACCAATTAGGGGAAACATAGAGGATTCGACGATCCGATCTCATCTCTCTCTATATTTTCTAACCAAATCTTTATTTTCTGTTATTTATTTTTATGCAATCAAACCAAATATACTTTTACAAGATAATTTATACATCCTAAATATTTACTTTATTGCCAAATTGAGATTAACACAGTCCTCGTGGATACGAACTTATTTTATTACTTCGATGCATTTTTAGTACACTTGCTAAAAGTTTATCAAGTTTTTGGCGCCGTTGCCGGGGATTGTTGATTTATTTCAATAAGGCAATTTAGTTATAATTTAGGATTTCTGCAATTTATTTTCTGTTTTTAAATTTTCGTTACTTTAATCTGTGCAGTGCTACTAAGGTATTTTGGTGTTTATGCGAGGTCGACAAAGCAAGGACGATTTACAATTCGATCCGGAGATAGAAAGGACTACAAGAGCCAATCGGAAAACTGTTCGGTTGTCAAAGTCAGTCCCACCAATCGAAAAAGGGCGGTCACCGAGTCCGCCACCGTCTAAATCCTTGAAGTCTATCTCTCCTAAACCAAGTATCATGGGAGACGCCGAACCGAGACCTAAGTTGGGAGACTACGGGCTAGCTACTCACCGTGGTCAACTGACACACACCTTCCGTCCTGCCAACCCTGCTGCTTTTGACATCAAGAGCACCGTTCTGAATGGGTTGAGAGATAAGCAATTTGATGGCACTGAAGCCATGAGCCCACATGAGCACCTGAGTCGGTTTGCCGAGACTTGTGAATTCTGCGTACCTCCAGCTACTGTCACTGATAGCCAGAAGAAGCTGCGGTTATTTCCTTTCACGTTAACAGGAAGAGCTAGAGATTGGTTGCTAACCTTACCAAGTGGTACCATTCAAACATGGGAGGAGCTCGAGCTGAAGTTCCTAGAGAAGTACTTTCCTATGTCCAAATATTGGGAGAAGAAGATGGAGATTCAAAATTTCAAGCAAGGGGAGACTGAATCTTTATATGATGCATGGGAGAGATTTACATTAATGCTGAAGAGGTGCCCAAATCATGAACTTTCTGAGAAGCAATACCTCCAAATCTTCATCGAGGGCTTGATACATAACATTAGAATGTTCTTAGATGCCTCAGCTGGAGGTAGTCTTAAAAACAAGACCGATCATGAAGTCGAAGCCTTAATTGAAAGCATGGCTCAAAACGAGTACCGTGATAATGCGGAGAAGAAGAAAAGAGGAGTATACGGGGTCAGCGACACTACATCTATTCTAGCTAACCAGGCAGCCATGAACAAACAAATTGAAGCTCTAACTAAGGAGTTCCAAGGGTTCACCATGGCCAACAAGCAACAAGTAGCGGCTGTTAAATGTGATTTATGTGGAGAAGGACATGCGAATGGTGAGTGTGTACCGGAAGGATTTAGTGAGAAATTTGTGAACTACGTGAATTTTCAAAGGCAAAATCCTTACTACAATCCCGGGTTTAACAAGCATCCCAACTTGAGTTATTCTAACAACAACACTCTAAACCCTCTACTTCCAAATCCTCAACAACAACAACAACCGAGAAAGCCTTCAGCTCTTGAAGAAACAATGGTGAATTTCATGAAGATGACTCAAAGTAACTTTGAAGAGATGAAGAAGAGCCAAGAAGCTGAGAGAAAGAACAATGAAGCTTCAAGGAAGCTGCTCGAAACTCAAATCGGGCAAATGGCTGAACAAAGCAAGGGAGGATTCTCAGGTAATACTAAGGATAACCCGAAAAATGAAACATGCAATGTTATTGAACTTAGGAGCAAAAAGGTGCTCACACCTTTAGTTCCAAAAGTTAAGAAAACAGTTGATGATGTTGTGACGGAGGAGGTAGAAATAGATGGTGAAGTTGAAAAAGAAATAGAGGGAGTAGTTGAAAAAGAAAGTGATCAAGGTGAAGTTGAAAAAGAAAAGAAGGAAAAATCAGAGGGAGAAAAAAGTGAGAGATTAGTAGATGAAGACTCTATCTTGAGGAAGTCTAGGAGCCAAATTTTGAAAGATGGTGATAAACCACAAGTTGTACCATCTTATGTAAAGCTTCCATACCCTCATCTAGCTAAAAAGAAAAAGAAAGAGGAAGGCCAATTCAAAAAGTTCATGGAACTTTTCTCACAACTTCAGGTGAATATTCCTTTTAGTGAAGCCCTTGATCAAATGCCCGTTTATGCAAAGTTTATGAAGGAGTTATTAACCGGAAGAAGAAAACCAAAAGATGACGAGAACATAGCTCTTTCAGAAAACTGTAGTGCTATCATCCAGAACAAACTTCCACCAAAGATGAAAGATCCAGGTGCCTTTACTATTCCTTGTTCTATTGGATCGGTGAAGGTTGGTAGAGCTTTATGTGACTTAGGGGCAAGTATCAACTTGATGCCTCTATCTATGATGAAGAAGCTTGGATGTGGTGAACCAAAACCAACAAGAATGACCCTCACGTTAGCTGATCGGTCCATCTCTTATCCTTTTGGTGTTCTAGAAGATGTGCTCGTAAAGGTTAATGAGTTAGTATTTCCTGCTGACTTTGTTATCATGGATATGGCTGAAGATGATGAGACACCACTCATTCTAGGAAGACCTTTCCTTGCAACTGGTCGTGCTTTAATTGATGTCGAATTGGGGCAGCTTATGTTGAGATTCCATAATGAACAAGTTGTGTTTAATATCTTCGAAGCCATGAAACATAGAGCTGAAAATCCCAAATGCTATCGGATTGACGTTGTTGATGAAATCGTTGAAGACAATTCTCGTGAACCTCAACCAACACAACCTATGGAGAAAGCAATTGTGAATTCTATAGAGAGTTGTGACAATGATGAAGATCTTGAGGTGAAGGAATGTGTCAAGCAATTGGAGGCAAGCAAACAAGAAGTGGAATCAAAAAAAATAGAAAAGTTACTTCTTGACAAGTATGAGGGAGCGCCTACTTTGGGTGTTGAAGAGGAAAAGAAACCTGAATTAAAAGAACTTCCTTCTCACTTAAAGTATGTCTTCTTAAGCAAAGACGCCTCTAAACCAGCAATCATCAGCAGCACCTTGACACCTTTAGAAGAAGACAAATTGATGAGGGTGTTAAGGGAGAATGAAGGAGCATTGGGATGGCAAATTTCTGATTTGAAAGGTATTAGTCCAGCTTATTGCATGCATAAAATTCATATGGAGGCTGAATACAAACCGGTTGTTCAACCTCAACGAAGACTGAACCCAACAATGAAAGAAGTTGTAAAGAAAGAGGTGCTGAAACTTCTGGATGCAGGTATGATTTACCCTATCTCTGATAGCTCTTGGTAAAGTCCAGTTCATGTGGTACCTAAGAAAGGTGGAATGACGGTGGTGGCTAACGAGAAAAATGAATTGATACCCATCCGTACCGTCACTGGTTGGAGGATGTGCATAGACTACCGAGGTTAAATACCGCAACCAGGAAGGATCACTTCCCGTTACCATTCATGGATCAAATGATAGAGAGGTTGGTTGGCCAAGCCTTTTATTGCTTTTTGGATGGGTATTCGGGGTATAATCAAATTGCGGTGGCTCCGGAAGATCAAGAGAAAACTGCCTTCACTTGTCCGTTTGGTATCTTTGCGTATAGGAGAATGCCCTTTGGGCTGTGTATGCGCCGGTGTCCTTTCAAAGGTGTATGCTCTCCATCTTCTCTGACATGATAGAGAAGAACATCGAGGTATTTATGGACGACTTTTCTGTTTTTGGTAAGTCTTTTGATCAATGTTTAGTCCACCTAGATGCCGTCCTTAAAAGATGCACCGAAACTAACCTTGTTTTAAATTGGGAAAAATGCCATTTTATGGTAAACGAGGGTATAGTTTTGGGGCATAAGATAAGTGCTAAAGGCATAGAGGTGGATCAAGCAAAAATAGAGGTTATCGAGAAACTTCCCCCTCCTATTAATGTTAAAGGGGTGAGGAGTTTCTTGGGGCATGCCTGCTTTTATCGGCGTTTCATAAAGGATTTTTCAAAGATTTCAAAGCCCCTTTGTAACCTCTTAGTCAAGGAAAACGATTTCAATTTTGATGACGAATGCTTAAATGCTTTTTCTTTGATTAAAACCAAGTTGGTCACTGCACCAATAATCATTGCACCCGGTTGGGATTTACCTTTTGAATTAATGTGTGATGCAAGTGATTATGCTGTTGGTGCAGTTTTAGGCCAACGAAAGAACAAAATTTTTCCATGCAATTTATTACGCAAGCAAAGTTTTGAATGAAAATCAAGTGAATTATTCTACAACTGAGAAAGAATTGCTTGCAGTAATATTTGCCTTGGAAAAATTTCGTTCTTATCTAATCGGCTCCAAAGTCATTGTTTTTACAGATCATGCAGCCCTAAAGTACCTGTTGACAAAAGGAGATTCCAAGCCTCGGCTGTTGAGGTGGATCCTGTTGTTACAAGAATTTGATCTTGAGATTCGTGACAAAAAGGGAGTTGAGAATGTGGTGGCTGATCACCTCTCCCGGTTGGAGAATAAGGAGGTGACAAAGAAGGAAAAGGCCATCATGGCTGAGTTCCCGGATGAGCACTGTTCGCTGTTGGTGAAAGGCCTTGGTTTGCCGACATGGCGAACTACAAGGCCGGTAACATAGTGCCCGGATGACTTGAACTCAGCCCAAAAGAAGAAGTTCTTCAAGGATTCAAACCACTACCTGTGGGATGATCCTTATCTGTTTAAGGTAAGCACTGACGGTTTGATTAGACGTTGTGTTGCACGGTGAAGAGGCAAATAGTATCATGTGGCACTGCCATAGCTCAGCTTATGGGGGCCACCATAGTGGAGAAAGAACCTCTGCAAAAATCTTGCAAAGTGGCTTCTGGTGGCCCACATTGTTCAAGGACTGCCACGACTTTGTGCGGCGGTGTGACAAATGCCAACGGACAGGTAACATTTCTAAGAGGAATGAGATGCCCCTAACAGGAATACTTGAAATAGAACCATTTGGTTGTTGGGGCATTGATTTTATGGGGCCTTTCCCTTCCTCTTACTCTTATCTTCATATTCTAGTTTGTGTCGATTATGTTACTAAATGGGTTGAAGCGATACCATGTGTTGCTAATGATGCCAGAACGGTCGTCAATTTCCTCCACAAACATATTTTCACTAGGTTTGGAACCCCTAGAGTCTTGATCAGTGATGGGGGGAAGCACTTTTGCAACAATCTTCTTGAAAATGTGCTAAAAAAATATAACATCAGGCACAAAGTTGCAACTCCCTATCACCCACAAACTAGTGGTCAAGTAGAGGTTTCAAACCGTCAGCTGAAACAGATACTAGAGAAGACAGTTGCGTCTAATAGAAAGGACTGGTCTAGGAAGTTAGACGACGCACTGTGGGCATATAGGACGGCCTTTAAGACTCATATAGGGCTCTCACCTTATCAATTAGTCTATGGAAGGCCTGTCATCTTCCAGTCGAGCTAGAACATAAAGCATACTGGGCCATTAAGGCCCTAAATTTTGATCAGGTAGCCGCTGGTAAGAAGAGACTCTTGAAACTAAACGAACTTGAAGAGATGAGGCTTAGAGCGTATGAAAATGCGCTCATCTATAAGGCCCAGGACTAAAAGGTATCATGACAAAAACTTAGTACCTAGGGAAATTAACTCTGGACAACTAGTTCTGTTATATAATTCCAGGTTGAAGCTGTTTCCTGGAAAGCTCAAGTCAAAATGGTCGGGACCTTTTTTGGTCAAGAGTGTGTCACCTTATGGAGCTGTTGAGCTAATCACACCGGAGGGTGACAGAAGTTTCAAGGTTAATGGGCAGAGAGTTAAGCCATATCTGGGTGGCGACCTACCAAAAGCAAGGGTAGGACTGGTACTAAAGGACCTTTAAAGGTCCGTAGTAGTCAAGCTAGTGACGGTAAAGAAGCGCTGGGTGGGAGGCAACCCACCAATTTTTATCCTTCAGTATTTTTAATTTTTTCCTTCTTTTATTTTATTGTCATCAATATCAAAAAATATACAAAAAAAAAATTTATTTATTTTATGAGGCAGGAAATTTTTTGAAAAAGCCAAGTGCAAGCCCTACCAACATAGTTGTGACACAATACTGATATTGTGACACAACTATGTCTTCAAAACTTTTGATTCACAAGAAGGTAAAGTTTAGGAGTAAACTTCAATTTTTCATTCAGCCTTCAAAATCGCGCCACGCCAGTTACAATCACGACACGATTTTGAAGTCAAAATCCCTAAACTTTGACCTTAAGAAATCGCGTTACGCCTCTAAATATCGTGACACGATTTCACTCAAAATTTTCAAATTTGGTTCTGGTCCCAAAATCGCGTTACGACACAAAAAATCGTAGCACGATTTTGGAGCAATTTTCAAAAATAAAACCGTTACAAAGAAATCGCGTCACGGTATAACCCAACCGTGACACGATTTTCCCCGCGCCTATAAATACCCAGCCAGTTTCAAAACCTTCCTACAACCTTTTTCCTACTGTTACTCTGCCAAAATTTTCCCTCAAACCCTAACCACGAAATTCATTCCTTTTCTACCCTAATTTCACCATCTTAACACTCCCCAACCCCAATTCAACATACAAACTTTCATCCCCTCACCAACTTTCAACTCCCCACGCAAAAATTCGAACCAAAACTTTCACTTTCCCCACAACTTTTAACCTCCACAAACCATCACCATGGCACCCAAAAACCCAACTAGAACAGCCAAAGGAAAGAAGAAAGCCACCAATCCAACCGACACTAACAAGAGACAAAAGCCAAACCCCATACCCCCAACCAACGTGGAATAGTTTGTTTCAGAGGAGGCACGAGCTAGGTTTGAGAAAAGTAGGAGTTTTGAAGTTGTGGGAGAGAGGAGGTTTGATGTGGTGAATTTAACAAAGTATCCGGTTTTTGAAACAATGATCAGAGAGCGAGGATGGGAAGAGTTGAATAACATGGTGCAAGACTCAAATAATAAGTCGGTTATCATGGAGTTCTATGCCAATGCTCGGTATTCCGAGACTAAATATCAAGCTTACATCCGGGGCAAAACAATTGATTATAGCCCGGATGCTATTAATCATCTATTGGGTCTGACACCACCGGAAGAATGCGAGGTGCAGAAGCTGACAAGGGAAGTGAAGGATATGCTTCAGAGTGAATGGGCTGAGCTAATTTCTAAGCTATGTCGCCCGGGGGCGACCTGGAAGAGCGCTAAGATGCTCACCTATGCTGATTTTTTGCCCGTTCCGAAGGCATGGGCTTCTTTTGTTATCCAGACCCTCGAGAGCACATCTTGTACTTCGGAGATTCCTCTCAAAAGAGTCTTCACTGTGTCCGCAATCTTGGACCATAAACCTGTCAATGTTGGTGAACTAATAGCCAACAACATTCATATGATTGCCACTGGGAAGAAAACTGTGTTAGGGCATGGGAGCATCATCAATTGGTTGTGTGAGAAGGAGTTGGTGCAGCCGTTTGAGGGTGACTTGTACACTCCCACTGTCAAGCCTATTACCGACAAAACCATGGATGTGTTTGTGAAGAAATATGAGGATTTTCTAAGGGCAAGAGGAAAAGGGCATGCACCTGAGGAACCACCACAACAGCAGCCTCCCCACATGGCACAAGGCGAGGGAAGCCAGCAGGGTCAGTACCCACCTATCCACCCCACAATGCTGGAGTACATGTTCACTTCAGCCAACTGGATGAATGAGACTTCGGATCAACTTTGGGTCAAACCGTCCTCGGTTCTCACCAGAGTTTGCTGCCGAGGCTCAGCTGCATAGGAGAGCTATCACCGGTTCCTATGAGAGGTTTGACAACTCCCGGGAACGCATGAATGAGTATTTTGCTCATCAGGAGCGATATGCTGCAAACATGAAGAAAGAAATTGCTGATGATTTCGATGCGGGAGAAAGAAGAGCGGGTGATAACTTCTTTGAGGGGTTGCAAGAGGAGGAGGGCAACCCTAGCACTTGGACTAATGAGGAGGATATGCGTGATGACTGAGCTACTGATGGCTTAGTCTTTGATTTTCTGCCGCTTGTTTTGTTTTCTTTTATTGTACTTTTCCATTTTAGTACTTTCTTTTTATTTCGTAGTAACTATGTCAGAGTCTTTGGAACTTAAGGTCCCCTATGATGTAATGAAACTGCCTTTGTTTATTATTGACGAATTTGTTTGTTGAATTGACTTTTTCCAGTTTAGTGACAATTTTGTGATCAAGCGGTATTCCAAAAGTTCATATGGAGGAGTGACTTGTGATTCAAGGCGAAGTGTGCGGCAGTAAAGATAGGTAGTCACAACTCCCAGAAATCTAAACTGTAAGGATTCATGGCCAAATTTTATTTTTCCAATTGTACTTATATAGAGTGTTCCATGTTGCTACATTTCTAGAACTTGCACTGTTTCTTTTCTATTGATTGATCATTGTCCAATATACACTAAGGCGAAAGTGCTTGTCCTGTGAGCCTTTGAAGCCTACCCTGATTATTGTTAAAATTCTCCTTTTCTTAGCCAATTTGAGCCGGTAGGTTTAGAACTTTTTGTTCGGTGACAAACTACATTACAAACTTAGAGACTTTTAGGATTTATCCCATATTGTTTTTCTGAGTTAGGCATGCTAGAATGTTGCTAAAAATTAAGTTTGGGGTTGCTTTTGGAATTTGCAACCAATTAAGTTTGGGGTGGGGTAACTAGAGAACAAAGAACTTGAAAAAAAAGGAAAAAGATGAAAATATATACACTAAAAATTGTGTATCAAAAAAAAAAGATGAGAAAAATAGAATGAAAAAGGGACAAGACATTCAAAAATCCGAGTAAACTAAAAAAACTCGAATGTCCCAATAGTTAGAAATGTTCTCTAGCCCCGTCTTGAAAGGAATTGTGTTCATAGGTGAAAGATGATTGAATTATGTTTTAACTTGTGTAGAGTGCCTAACTCGAATTTTGTGTAGCCTACTTATCTAAATATCATCCCACCTTCACCTAAGCCCCGTTATAACCCTAAAAGACCTCAAAGTGTATATTGACAATTGATTTTGACTGATGATTAGAAACTTTTCAAGCCTATGGTAATATGTAGATTTACATGTCGACTGTGTGTGAACCCTTTTCATATTGTTGAGTGGAGTTGTGTATGGTGGATGCGAACAAGTCAAAGTAGCTCACTTTTAGCTAGTAAGGTGATGAACTTTTTGGTAACCGCTGCTTGATCAGGTAATTGTTATTTTACTGTCGACTGTCAATACTTCAAATAAATTCCTTGAGGACAAGGAATGGTTCAAGTTTGGGGTTGTGATGACATGCTGTCATTACGTAATTTTTTTAGACTTATTCTGACATTTTGATAGAGTTCATAAGCAATTTGAAGTGCCCAGGGGTGTTAAAAGCAAGAATTAATGAAGAACTGAAAGCAACAAATCGTGTCACGATTTTGTGAGCCGTGACGCGATTTCCGTGGCAGAATGGAATGTTGGTGAGAAGACTAAAATCGTGATACGATTTTATAAATCGTGACGCGATTTTATGAAGGATTTGGAACACGGATTAGGGTTTAAGGCAAATCGTGGCGCGATTTAAACTACCGTGACGCGATTTTAACTTGCAAAAATATTTCCTATTTAATCAGAAGTTGGTTTCAGAAACAAGGGTGACGATTTTGGAGAGCTAAAGTGCGATTTTAACACCCAGAAGACTGCATAGGAGCGATTTCCATCATCTCTAAGTCAGTTCATGTATGTTTTAATTCTTCCATTGATAATGCTATTTGTAAACACTATTATGAGTAGCTAAATCTCTTAGAGATTGGATCCGAGATGAATCTATGTAAAC
>JALHAQ010000219.1:0-10285 GCA_023838395.1 Holcopasites calliopsidis
CTTTTTAGTATGTATTTAGGATCTAATGTAATTTATTTTTATTTCTTGTCATTTATTTTATTGCAAGACTCTAGAATGTATTTAGGCCTCATGTAAATATCAAAAATAATAAAAATGCACCGACACACACCGACACAATCACACACTTTATTTACCGCATTTTTTACCGTAACCGTGACCGAGGCGAAAAACGAACTAGTGACAAATTATGATTAAAAACTTGACTATAATTACCTTAAAAATGAACAACTAGTAAATTTTTAGGTTTGAGCTTTATTTACTTTTTACGCTTTTCGTTACGCTTTACGCTTAGTTTTACCGTTAGTAAAAAATCAATTTCCAAAAAAAAATCAAATAATCATAACACCAAAAATATTTTCTTAATAAACCTTGGTTTGCAAAATCAAGTGATCCTTTTCCTTTTATTTTCTTAATCAAATTCCAATCAACCTTTAAATTTCTTAAACTTTTTCTTTAATTAAAATCAAACAACCTTACATTTTTTATTCTCATGCCTTGAGGCCTCTCATCTCTTCTTAAAAATCTTTTTTTTTCAAAAACCTTAAAATTAATCCAACACACAAAAATAATTTTCGAGAGAGAACTACTTGATTTTGATCCCATCCTTTTGGGTAAGTAGGCAAAGGTTTCATCCTTTCAAATCAATAAAAACAACAAAAACATGCATCTTCTCCCTCTATTCTTTCACTTAGACTATTAGGCAATATTTTTACAAATAATTAAGCAAATAATTAGCATAAGATAATCTAGGTAAGAGGCTCCTTCGGAGTACCGAAGTCGTTTAGGGTGCTTAACACCTTCCCTAATCGAAACCAACCCCCGGACCTTAATCTCTTTAAGGGTTTTTTACTCGTTTTTTCCCTTCCCGCGGATAAAAATTGAGAGTTCAAAGATTGACGGTTCAAAGCCAATAAATGGATTGATACCCGAAAATCACGAGCACAGAAATGGCGACTTCACTGGGGACATTAATTTCCTAAGTGGGTTAAGCCCACCTTACCTTTGTCTTCTTATGCTTATTATTTGTTTATACTTTGTAAATATGTGCCTTTTTCATTACTTTTTAACGTGAGTGGTGAGATAAGTCCTACACCCGTGCTTGAGTGAAATACAAGATAGGACGGGGTACGATTATAGTGCCATACCAGGAGCGGTCCTGCGCTATGTGTGCATGTAATGTAACCCCACTCAACGGAGGATTTTTAAAGTAATATGACGTCGTCATGAGCAGTCGTGATTGGCTCTATTATTTTCAAAATCCGTCGAACGTTGAGGACCTTTAGATTACCCTTAACCCATCTTGGCCTTTTTAGGATGTAGTGTGGTGACTAAACCAAGAGCGGTCTTGAATTTAGTTCATACACAATGCTACACTCAAACTAGACCTCTTTGTGAATGCTATTTGACTAGGAGCAGTCCTGAGCACCGATACATTCACAAGGGTGGTTGTAATTTGGGAACCTTGGTAGAACCCGTGTTACAAGTACAATTGAAACTATAGTCCTTACCAAATGGCGTTGTTACCTTTAGGCTCCAACATTGTGGACTTAACCTCACCATGTATTTTATGTACTTTAGCATAGCCATGCATACATGCATCCATTCATAAATACTTTTTTCCATCAAAAATGGAAGGACTTAGCCAAGTTTTTTCTAAACGTCAAAGGAATGGGCCTTGTGAGAATGAACACCAAGAAATACAACTTCAAAAATCTTAACTAAGCTTTCGCTTCTGTTAAGAACTCTTTCCTTGGTTTCGTTCTTACCTTTTGAAAAAGAACCGATTGTAATGCCTTTATAATTTTCAAATGAAGCTATGTTCCTCTATAATGTTTACAGTTAACTTTGATAAGTCCTTCAAAAAAAAAAACTTTTGCATAAGCATATCACGCATCATTTTGCATCCATGGTTTATAGTCCGTGTCTCACTTTGTGTCTTCTCAATAAAAGGTATTTCTATCAGTAAAGTGGTTCGATGTCTTCATCCAAATTCGGCTCGCATATGCAAACACTCGTGCAAACACAAAAGATGGATCAACTTGAGCAAGAGGTCCATGAGCTTCGTGGAGAGGTAACAATACTTCGGGCCGAAGTAGAGAAGTTAACTAGCTTGGTATCCTCGTTGACGGTTACAAAAGATCAGCCTTTGTGTCTAAAACGGCTTCGACAGCAAGTTCCTCGGCAAGTTATTCTTCATAATCAGGCTCCTCGGAAGTTTATCCCTCAGAATCAAGTTCCTCAGCAATTTGTTCTTCTGAACTAGGTTCGGAAAGCATCGCAATGTGACCCAATACCTATGAAATATGTGGATTTGCTCCCCGTCTTGCTCAAGAAGAATCTTGTTCAAACCAGGCCACCTCCTCAGGTGCCAGATGTGCTGCCTATTTGGTATCGCCCTGACCTCTTTTGTGCCTTCCATCAAGGGGCACCAGGTCATGACACTGAGCATTGTCATCCTTTGAAGGAAGAAGTTCAGAAGTTGCTTGAGAGTAACGTCTGGTCCTTTGATGACCCAGATCTAAAAGTGTTAGGTCAACAACAGTATCTGTCTTCTCACTCGGTTAATATGATGCCCATCATGAATGCTTTTCGAAATCCGGGTTATCAGCCCCAGTCTCAACAACCTCAACAACAGCCTCGACAACAGGCTCTTCAACAGTTTATCCCTCAAAATCAGGCTCAAAAAGCACCACAGTATGATCAGATTCCTCTGAAGTATGAAGAGCTGCTTCCTGTTTTACTTAGGGAGCACTGTGTTCAGACCAGGCCACCTCCTCGGGTACCTAAGAAACTGCCGTCTCGGTGGAGACCTGACCTCTTTTGTACATTCCATCAAGGGGCACAAGGTCATGATGTGGAACACTGTTTCTCTTTGAAGATCGAAGTCCAGAATTTGATCGATGCCAACATTTTATCTTTCGAGGGTTCGATTCCAATCGTGCAAGCAAATCAATGGGCATAGTCTATCGACACAGTGCAAGACAATACCAGACCATGGTACTTAATGTTAACACATGGATACTTTAGCTGCATTTGGGTCATTTGTTGATGTTTCTTTCTACTACTTATTTGTTCATTTAAAATGTTAGTTTGTTGTTTTATGTTTTTCAAAAAAAAAATCCTTTCGTCCCACCCGAGACGGGAGTGAACTTGTTTAGGGCTTTTGCTTTACGTATTTTTCATCATTAATAAAAAGGTCGTTTCGATCCCGACCTTGTTATATTTTATTTTGTGCTTCTTCTGGAAAAATGGTAATACAAAAAAACCAAAACAATATATTTTTTTTCTTTTCAATGTCTGCATAATCATAATATTTATTTACTTGTCAAAATCATGCATTAATAAACCCGTTGAACACTTTAACCCTGTACTCTCTCTCAAACTTTGAGTTCCTTTGTGTCCGAAACTGAAGAAGAGGAGAATGAAAAGTTTCCCAATGAAATCTCTCACCTATTGGGGCATCTTAGCCGTCAAAGCTGCAAACAGAATATCAAGAAAGATTGGCCATAAGATGACATTCATTTACAAAGGCTGGCATGAGATGCTACCATTTGCCTTGCAGGAATATTGTACTTCAAAGTGCACACTTTAACAGGGGCAACCCCCCCACCATCCCTCGGTATACAACATAAAGGTAGTGCCTCACACAGAGGTCAAAGTCCTATCAATGAAAAGTTCTCCCAGACAGTTATGTCAAAAGAATGAAACAAGCTTCCAACAAGAAAGTTCGTCCCTGTGAATTTCAAGAAGATTTTGTGCTCTAAAAAAAAAATTTCAATCAGAATCTAGGGGCAAAAGATGTTTAATCAAAAAGGATGATTACAAACTCACATTTCTTATGAACACTGATGCAGTCAAGAAATACTTTGTCAAAAACAAAAAAAGAAGCTCGATAAGTCGCAAACCTGAAAAGGCGGCTTAGGCAAAAAAGAGCGTCTCGATGGACTGAAAACCCGAAAGGGCGGTCCATGCAAAAGTTAGAGACATAAAAAAAAATGAAAATGATTATCCTGATAGGTTGAAACCCACAAAGGCGACCTATGCAAAAGTTAAGGATTATGACAAGGTAACTGCATCTGGTCGGACATGACTCACTTGGGGCATTTCACCCATAAAAAAAGAAGGAGAAAAACCGCCAACTTACGGCAAGGTAACTGCATCAAATCAGATATGATTCAACTGGGGCATCCTAGCTGTTAAAAGACCGCCAATCTGAAGCATTTGCAAATCAAAGGCTCGGAACTGTGGAATTCAAAGTTGTCAGGGAGAATAACGGTTATTGTGTTCAATGTACTTTATATGTATAATTACCATTTTCCAAGCTTTTAAAATTCGTGGAGTCATGCCTTTGGCGGGCCACCACTCCATTTACATTAACTTGAGCCTGTGCCCATTTATTTGAAACTCTCATTTTATTCTGGTTGCATTCTTCTCTTCTATTTTTGATGTTAATACTTAAAGCAAGAAAAAAAAAATTCTTTTAAAACTTTTTCATGTCTTTTGAAATGCGTAAACAACAGGTACATTTTCTTTGAACTCATGAGTAGAAGAAATATACATCAACATTCGTCTCAAGGACAGTTAAACACTACAGGATGAGTATGACCAAAGGCCGTGAGATGACCTCTGTCAAAAAAAAAGAAATACAAAAAAAAATATACAAAAAAAAGAGCTCGCTAAGTCGAAAACCTGAAAGGGCGGCTTAAGCAAAAAATGAGCGTCCCGGTGGACTGAAAACCCAAGAAAGGGCGGTCCAGGCAAAAATTAGGGGCATACAAAAAAAAAGAATATATTCCCGGTGGATTGAAAACCCAAAAGGGCGGTCCAGGCAAAAGTTAGGGATTTGTAAAAAAAAATGATGATGAAAAAATGATAATAAATAAAAAAGACAGAGGCATCACATTTCCAATGGGCCAAACAGAAGAATACACATTGTGCTGATCTACAAATGGCGACTGTTGCCTGTGGTTTGATTTATGGTAACTTCTGCCTGTGGTTTGATTTATAGTGACGTCTGCCTATGGTTTGATTAATGGCGTCTCTTGCATGTGGTTTAAGTGAAGACGATTTCTGCCAGGTTTTTGATAAATGGGCTTTACCCCTTCAGTGTTTTGATGTTTGAGCTTCCGCTCATCAGTGGTTTGATAGCGGACTTTACCCCCAACAGTGATATGATTCATCTCCAATAAACATCATCCCACAATGAAGATTGTCGAGTGTTTGTACTACGATGTCATCAGTCCGCCTCCCATTTTACTTGTCCAGTCTTGTCAGCTTCATTTGTTATATAGAGTCACCTAAATCATACAGTCATATATTCATGCATCCATACATTCATTCATACACATATCCATGCATATAAACATTCTTGCACATATAACTGCATACAAACATACATGAATGCATCGACCACCTGTTGTCTTATTTCATTTGCATCTCACAAAAGCGTCAACCCCAACGTATTGATCCATAGATGTCACCAATAGTCTTGTTTGATCGTATCCTTGCTGTTCGAACCTCACTTACTTGTGCGTCAAGCGAATAGCTTGCGAAAAATCTTTCAATGCCTTTTGAGTCAGGTTAGTACCCTGCAAATGCCTTTTGAGTCAGGTTAAGACCCTGCAAATGTCTTTGAATTAGGTTATTAGCCCGCAAATGCTTTTGTGTTAAACAATCAATTTGTCAATACCTTTTCAGCATCCCCAGTGTGTCTAACCCAAAGATATCACCAAGTATACACCTCAAGTGTCAGGTTCCACAAACCATCAGTCTACAAATACACATTTTCATTTTCTCCAGTGTCTTCTCAAGTTTTACCTCACCAACATTGCATTTACCTTTACCATTTTTAAGCTTCTGTTCCCCCAGTAAACTTTTTGTCCATAGTCAGGTCGTCACCATTTGGCATTCATAAAACCACATTCGTCAGTTGCTATCTCTAAAGTAATTCACATGCTTTATTTGCTGCAAACCTTCGGTTACTTTTTCAAAAGTAATCAACCAAAAGCTTTATTTTCTACAAACCTTCGTTTACTTTTTTCAAAAGTAATCGACAAATGCTTTACTTTCTGCAAAATGCTTTACTTTCTGCAAAAATGCTTTACTTTCTGCAAAATGCTTTACTTTCTGCAAAAATGCTTTACTTTCTGCAAAAAAATGCTTTATTTTCTGCAAAAATGCTTTACTTTCTGCAAATGCTTTACCTTCCACAAAATGCTTTACTTCCTGCAAAAAATGCTTTACTTTATGCAAAAAAACGCTTTACTTTCTGCAAATGCTTTAATTTCTGCAAACGCTTTACTTTCTGCCAAATGCTTTACTTTCTGCAAAAATGCTTGAATTTCCGTAAATCGCTTTATTTCCTGCAAAATGCTTTATTTTCTGCAAGAATGCTTTATTTTCCGCAACTGCTTTACTTTATGCAAAAATGCTTTATTTTTCGCAAAAAAATGCTTTAATTCCTGCAAAAATGCTTTATTTTCTGCAAACGCTTTATTCTCTGCAACATGCTTTATTTCTCGTAAACGCTTTATTTCTCGTAAATGCTTTATTCCCCGTAAATGCGTTATTTTCTGCAAACGCTTTATTCTCTGCAACATGCTTTATTTCTCGTAAACGCTTTATTTCTCGTAAATGCTTTATTCCCCGTAAATGCTTTATTTTCTGCAAATGCTTTATTCCTTGCAACATGCTTTATTTTCTGCAAACACTTTGTTTCCTGCAACACGCTTTATTTCCCTTAAATGCTTTACTCCCGGCAAAAATGCTTTACTTTCGGTTACCTTCCCAAAGGTAATCAATACCGCTTTATTTTCTGTAAAAAAATGCTAATTACCCTTTCAAAGGGGATTTGCAAATCCTATTCTCATGCACGTTCGTCTTTTACCATTTCAAAGGTAGTAAGCAACTTTTCCTCCTCAGTGATATCTTTTAATTTGTTCTCTATTCATCATTTCAACTGGTCAAATTTGGTGTATTCGATATTTAAGTCTCTTCGGCCCGTTGATTCAAAAATTTCATCTTTTAAACCCCCATGTCGAAGAAACTTAAATAGGGGCTGATAGAAGATTAGCAAGTGTACTAACTTATATCGAAGTAATAAATAATTCGTATCCACAGGGACTATTTCTTCTCAACGAGTAATAGCATTATCATAAAGATGTATTAAAATTGGGGGGTTGCCCTAGGCAGATGATTTGAAATTTCAATAAGAAATAAATTGCGGAAATTAAACTCTGGTCGAAATATAATTCGGAAAAATGATTAGGTCATTCGAATCATCTGTAAATCACTCATATGCAACCTGTGTCTAAAAGTCTATTCATGTCTCAAGGTTAACGATAAATTAACAAAATAACTTAGGTCAATCCCTTGATCCTAAGTCCTCTTCTCCAATTATAATTCCCTAATCCCTTAGGTGAACCTATAATTCTCGAAGGTTTTTAGCACGTTAATTCCAAAATCATCACCTAACAACGTTCCATCCCTAGATTGTCCGTTAAGTGAAACAGTATAAGTATATCCGAGTTATACGCTAGTGTCAGTAGTCATATAATCTCTTGAATCGATTATATTTGGTCAGAATCATAAAAGCATTAAGCATAAAATATACTGAATAAACTAGATTGACATTGATAGAGCAAATAGAGTTTCAGGTTACAAGCATGAGCTATTACAGATTCATCTCAAGACCTAATCACAATAGATCTAGCTACTCATGGCTAAAGCACAAATAACTAATGATAAGGAAGAATTCATTACATCAATTGATAACCGGCTATGAGTTTTTGATGGTCTCCCACCTTTTATCTCGCTTTCCAGCTCCAAAAGTGTGATTTCTTCTCCAAAATTCCGAACCCTTGCCTCTGAAAACAACTTGGCTTTTATAGGGAAATTCTGTTGTACGCCAAAATCGGAGCACGATGCTAAAAATCGGAGCACGATTCTCAAAATCGGAGCACGATGCTAAAAATCGGAGCACGATTCTCAAAATCGGAGCACGATGGTCAAAATCGGAGCACGATGGCTGAGACGCTCCTTCAAATCGGAGCACGATGAATTCTCATCGGAGCACGATTTTTACAGTCCTGAAATGCCTTCAATTTGCTGCCAAATCGGACTACGATTCTAGAAATCGTGGTACGATTCCTTGCTTCCTTAACACTTCAATTTCAGTCTTTTATAGCTTCTAACTCATACAAAATCACCTGAACTCAACTCAAAACTCATAAACATAGTACTAAAAACAATATATGACCTAGTGTCATCAGGGGCATCTGTCATACCCCAAATTTGGACCAGGGTCCCCGCTTTTTGCTCATTTTTATTCGCATTTTTGTTGCGTATTTTACCCGCATTTTATCTGCATTTTACATTTTATTTTGTTCATATTTTCAAAATTCTATTTTATACGCATTTTTAACTTTCATTTTATTACTTTTATTCGTCTTTTAAAAAGCCCAGAAGTTTCGTCGTTTCAAACAAAATTTCGACAGAGAGGTATTTTAAAATACCTCATTTTTTTTTGGTTCCGAAAGGGACATTTTTTTTATTGTTTTTAATTCATTTATTGTTTGTTAATTTCTCATTATCTAACTTCCTTTTTTACCTTATCGTGACTTCATTTTTATCTTGTTTCTACTTTTGTTTTTATTCTTCTTTTTTCTTTTCTTTCTTCATGTTACGTTTTAAAAATAAAAAAATGAATAGTGTTCTTTTGGTTTTATTTCTTTTAGTCTCTTTAATGGCCTTTTGTCCTTAGAGTCTAGTCTGATCCAAGTAAGGGTATTTTGGTCCAGTGAAAGGGACACCTCATCTGATACACCTGCAAAATTTAACCTAATTTTACACAGTATAAATACAGCATTAATTGCTCAGCACTGGAGACTGACACTGACCAATGATTGGCCAGCCGCATAAACACCTTTTTCCTCTTTCTCTCCAATTTTCAGAATCAAAAACCCAATCTCATACAACAAAACCCAAAAAAATGAAGAACAAGATGAACATTCATGAACATCAAATTTTCCAGAATCATTGTTAAACCATAACCTCACACTGTTTCGGTCCAGATTCACCAACAACAACAACTCAAACTCAGCAACCAAATCCGAACCGGATTCACAAATAGAACGAGAGAAGAGTCGAAGTTTTCCGTTTCCAAACGATTTTCCTCCGATTGAAACACTAAGGTGACCGGTTTTATCCTCTTTCTCGCATCTATCTCATAATAGGCATGTACTGTAAATTTATTTTCGAAAAATGTTTGAGGAAGTGGAAGTTTAAATCCGAAACTAAACATGTAGATCTAGGACGTTTGAGACTTGTTTTCAAAATTTTAAGTTGAGATTCGGACAGAGGAGATGAAGGAGAAGAGATTTGCGAAATTTTTTTTTTTTTAAAAAATGAGTTTAACACTCAGACACGGCGGCACCACCGCCGGAAACCGGCCGGCCACCGCGTCTGAGCCACCTCCTTCATCTTCTCCGGCGACTGAAAAAGTTAGAGAGAAGGGAGAGATGAGTTTGAGTTTAGAGAGAGAAAGAGTTATGGGTTATGAAGAAATAAACCGGTCTCATGTATTTATAAAGCCTTTTGAACCGTTTTTTTAAGTGAACCGGTTTTGGTTTCCTTTAAACCGTAACTCTCCTCACCACCGTTAGATCTAACGATCCAACGGCTACTGTGCGTTTTCTCTCCCTCTAAATCTTGCGCGCATCTCTTCCTGTGTTATCTTGTTCCTTGTTTGTTCAAACCGTCAGATTTAAGATCTGACGGCTTCTGTGCCTCTTATTTTTGTTCATTGCATCTCATTTGTTTTGGTCCTCCTGATTTCCATCCTGTGGCTATGATTGTTTCTGTTATGATCAAATTTGAACCATCTGATCTATCAGATGGCTCAGATTTATCCAGACTTATTTTCTTTTGTGTTCACTATATTTTCTCTATTTTTACCCCTTTTTACTTATGCATTTTTTTTTTATTCAAATTTTTACCTCTGAAAAAAGAGCATAAAAATATTTTCATTTCTTGTTATGTGTTTATTTTTATTGTTTTCTTGTCCATTTTTGCTTTATTTTCATCTATATCTTTATGCTTTATTTTTAATTCTTGCTATTTTTTTTTTTTTGCTATTATCTTTTTAGTATGTATTTAGGATCTAATGTAATTTATTTTTATTTCTTGTCATTTATTTTATTGCAAGACTCTAGAATGTATTTAGGCCTCATGTAAATATCAAAAATAATAAAAATGCACCGACACA